>JAQZBX010012899.1:0-34160 GCA_029593785.1 Cabassous unicinctus
TTTTTTTCACAGTTGAATAAAAGAATCCATTTCTAAGTTAATATACTGGATATGTATACTTTTTTTTTTGAATCATACAATATGTTACACAATATATTTGGTTCATAGTAACGCAATCGTACAGTATTTGTCCTTTTGTGTCTGACTTGCTTCACTCAACATAATGTCCTCCAGGTTCATCCATTTTGTCATATGCTTTATAACTTCATTTCTTCTTACAGCTGCATAATATTCCATTGTATGAATACACCACAGTTTATCCACTCATCCATTAATGGACACCTGGGTTGTTTCCAACTTTTGGCAATCATGAATAAAGCCGCTATGAACATCGGTGTCCAGATGTCTGTTCATGTCACTGTTCTCAGTTCTTCTGGGTATATACTCAGTAGTGGTATTACAGGGTCACTTGGCAAGTCTATATTCAACTTCTTTAGGAACTGCCAAACAGTCCTCCACAGTGGCTGTACCATTCTGCATTCCCACCAATAGTGAAGAAGTGTTCCTATCTCTCCACATCCTCACCAACACTTGTAGTTCTCTATCTTTTTAATAGTGACCATTCTGATAGGTGTGAAATAATATCTCATTGTAGTTTTGATTTGCATTTCCCTAATCATTAGTGATGTTGAGCATTTCTTCATGTGTTTTTTTGCCAGTTGTATTTCTTCTTTGGACATATGTCTATTCAAGTCTTTTGCCCATTTTTTAATTGGGTCGTTTGTCTTTTTATTGTTGAGTTGTAACATCTCTTTATATATCCTGGATATTAAACCCTTATCAGATATGTGATTTCCAAATATTTTCTCCCATTGAGTTGGCTACCTTTTCACCCTTTTGACAAAGTCCTGTGAGGTGCAAAAGTGTTTAAATTTGAAAAGGTCCCTTTTGTCTATTTTTTCTTTTGTTGTACATGCTTTGGGTGTAGGTCCAAGAAACCACCACCTGCTAAAAGATCTTGAAGATGTTTCCCTACATTTTATTCTAGTAGTTTTATTATCCTGGGTTTTATATTTAGGTCTTTGATCCATTTTGTATAGTGAGTGATAGAGGGGTCCTCTTTCATTCTTTTGGTTATAGATACCCAGTTCTCCCAAAACCATTTGTTGAAGAGATTGTTTTGTACCATTAACATTAACTTGGTAGGTTGTCATAAACCAGTTGACTGTATAGGTGAGGGTTTATTTCTGGATTTTCAGTTCTATTCCACTGATCAATGTGTCTATATTTATGCCAGTACCATGCTATTTTGACCACTGTAGCTTTGCAGTATGTTTCGAGGTAAGGCAGTGAAATTCCTCCCACATCACTCTTCTTTTTTAGATTGCTTTTGGCTATTTGGGTGCACTTTCCCTTTCAAATGAATTTGGTAATTGCCTTTTCTCATTCTGTTAAGTAAGCCATTGGGATTTTGATTGGTATTGCATTGAATCTATAAATCAGTCTGGGTAAGATTGACATCTTCACAATATTTATTCTTCCAATCCATGAACACAGAAAGCCTTTCCATTTGTTATTTTCTTTAAAAATTTCTTTTAGCATTGTTTTATAGTTTTCTGCATATAGGTCTTGTATTTCTTTAGTTAAATTAATTCCTAGGTATTTGAGTCTTTTTGTTGCTATTGTAAATGGAATTTTCCCCCTGATTTCCTCATCAGATTGTTCAGTACTAGTGTACAAAAACATTACTGATTTTTGCATGTTGATCTTGTATCCTGTCACTTTGCTGAACTCATTTATTAGCTCAAGTAGCTTTGTTGTAGATAATTCAGAATTTTAGGACAGGATCATGTCATCTGCAAACAGTGAGAGTTTTATTTCCTCTTTTCCTATCTGGATGACTTTACTTTTTTTTTTTTTTTTTATGTCTAATTGTCCTAGCTAGAACTTCTATTAGAATATTGAATAACCATGGTGACAATGGGAATCCTTGTCTTGTTCCAGGTCTTAGAGGGAAAGCTTTCAACCTTTCCCCATTTGAGTTGGCTGTGGGTTTTTCTTAGATGCCTTTTATCATATTGAGGAATCTTCTTCTATTCTTCTCTTTTGAAGTGTTTTTATCAAAAAACGATGCTGGATTTTGTCAAACGCCTTTTCTGCATCGATAGAGATTATTATGTCGTTTTTTTCCTTCAATTTGTTAATGTGGTGATTTACATTCATTGTTTTTCTTACGTTGAGCCAGCCTTGCATACCAGGAATAAATCCCACTTGCTCATGATGTATAAGTCTTTTGATATGCTGTTGGATTCGATTTGCAAGGATTTTGCTAAGAAATTTTGCATCTTTTTTCATTAGAGAGATTGGTCTGTAGTTTTCTTTTCTTGTAGTATCTTTATCTGGTTTTGGTATTAGGGTGATGTTGGCTTCATAAAATGTGCTGGGTAATTTTCCCTCCTCTTCAATTTTTTGGACGAGTTTAAACAGGATTGGTGTTAATTCTTTTAAAAAGGTTTAGTTGAATTCCCTTGTGAAGCCATCTGGTCCTGGACTTTTTTTTGCTGCGAGATTTTTTTTAAGATTTATTATTTATTTATTTATTTATTTATTCCCCCTCCCCCCTTGCCACTTGTGCTCACTGTCTGCTTTCTGTGCCCATTTGTTGAGCATTTCCTCTGCGTCTGCTTGTTTCCCTTTGTTGCGTCATCTTGCTAGGCCAGTTTCCCACGGGCGCAGGAGCCGGCCATCAGCTCTCTGCAGGTGTGGGCCAGCTTAGCCTCACCAGGAGGCCCCGGGAACTGAACTCATGGCCTCCCATATGGTAGATGGGAGCCCAACCACTTCAGCCACATCTGCTTCTGTGCTGGGAGATTTTTGATGACAGATTCAATCTCTTTAAATGTGATTGGTTTGTTAAGTCCTTGTATTTCTTGTAGCACCAGAGTAGGCTGTTTGTGCATTTCTAGGAATTTGTCTATTTCATCTAAGTTATCTAGTTTTTTGGCATACAGTTTCTCATAATATCCTTTTATGAACCTTTTTATTTCTGTTGGGTCAGTCATAACTTTTCCCCTTTCATTTCTGATTGCATTTATTTTCATCTACTCTCTTTTTTCTTTGTTAGTCTAGCTAGGGGTTTGTCAATTTTATTGATTTTCTCAGAGAACCAGCTTCTGGTGTTGATTTTCTCTATTGTTTTCTTTTTTCTCAATTTCATTTATTTCTGCTTTAATCTCTATTATTTCCTTCCTTCTGCTGGCTTTGGGATTGGTTTGCTGCTCTTTTTTTAGTTTCTCTAGTTGTTCAGTTAATTTTTTTAGTTTAGCTCTTTCTTCTTTTTTTAATACAGGCATTTAGAAGTATAAATTCCCCTCTCAAGACTGCATTTGCTGTATCCCATAAGTTTTGATAAGTTGTTTTCTTGTTTTCATTTGTCTCAATATATTTATTGATTTCACTTGCCATTTCTTCTTTGACCCACTGATTATTTAGGAGTCTGTTGTTCAGCCTCCAAACATTTGCAAATTTACTTTTTTCCTGTCTATTATTGATTTCCAGTTTAATCCATTATGATCTGAGAAGGTTCTTTTAATAATTTCAGTCTTTTTATATTTATTGAGAACTACACTGTGCTCTAATAAGTCGTCTATCCTGGAGAAAGATCCATGGGCACTTGAGAAGAATGTATAACCCTCTGAGTTTGGATGCAGTGTTTTGTATAGTTCTGTTAGGTCTAACTTGCTTATAATGTTGTTCAAGTTCCCTGTTTCCTTGTTAATCTTCTGTCTAGTTGTTCTATTTAATGATGTGTGTCGGGTGTTGAAGTCTCCAGTAATTATTGTAGAGATGTCTATTTCTCCCTTCAGTTTTGCCAGAGTTTGTTTCATGTATTTTGGGGCACCCTGGTTATGTGCATAGATGTTTATGACTGTTATATCTTCCTGGTGGATTGCCCCTTTTAGTAATGTATAATGGCCTCTTTATCTCTTATAACTTTTTTGCATTTAAAGTTTGTTTGTCTGATATTAGTGTAGCTACCTCTGCTCTTTTTTGGTTACTATTTGTGTGGAGTATCTTTTTCCAACCTTTCACTTTCAGCCGTTTTGTATACCTGGGTCTAAGGTGAATTTCTTATAAGCAGCATATGGATGGCTCATGTTTTTTTATCCATTCTTTCAGCCTGTATCTTTTGATTGGGGAGTTTAATCCATTCACATTCAATGATATTATTATAAATGCACTATTTACTTCCAGTATTTTATTCTCTGGTTTTCATAAGTCATGTCATATTTTTGTCTTTTTTTCTCTTTTGGTTATCCTTTATGCCATTCCTTCTTCTATACTCTCTTCCAAGCCTTCCTCTCCTGTCTTTTTATTTCAGGTTCTAATGCCTTGTTTAGTATTGCCTGCAAAGTTGGATTTTTTTTTTTTGCAACACCTCTTAGTTTCTGTTTGTTTGTGAATATTTTATACTCACCTTCGTATCTGAAGGACAATTTTGCTGGATAAAGATTTCACAACTGGCAGTTTTTCTCTTTCAGTAACCTAATTTTATCATACCACAGTCGTCTTGCCTCCATGGTTTCTGAAGGGAAATCTGCACTAAATCTTACTGGATGTTCCTTGTATGTGATGATTTGCTTCTCCCTTGCTGCTCTGAGAATTTTCTCTTTATCTTTGACATTTGACATTCTGAGTAGTATGTTTCTTGGAATAAGTCTATTTGAATTTATTCTGATTTGGGTACACTGTGCTTCTTGGACATAAAAGTTCATTTCTTTCACAAGAGTTGGGAAATTTTCAGCTATTATTTCCTCAACTACTCTGTCTGTCCCCTTTCTCTTCTCTTCTCCTTCTGGAACTCCCATGACACATATGGATGCATTTTGTGTTGTTTTCAACTCTCTGAGTCCCTGCTTAATTTTTACCATTCTTTTTGCTTTCTGTTCCTTTCTTTCTTCAAATTTCAGCTGTTATGTCTTCAGTATCACTTATTCTTTCTTCTATCATTTTGAGTCTGTGGTTGTATGCCTGTAATGTGTTTTTTATCTCACCTATTGTGTCTTTCATTCCCATGAGCTCTGTTACTTTTCTGTTCAGGGCTCAATGTCTTCTTGATGTCATTTATCTCTTTAATCATATTGTCTTTCAACTCATTAATTTGATTTTGGAAATTTGTGCGTATTTCACTGATTAGTTCTCTCAAATTTTGTGTTTCTCCTGGGCCTTTGATATATTCCTTTCCTTGGGTTATGTCTTCTGTTTTCTTAGTGTGGCTTGTAATTTTTTTGCTGTTGTCTAGGTATTTGATTAGGATGTAGTTTACTCAGATGCCCAATTTCTTTCTCTTTTGTACTGATTTAGTGGCAGGAGGCTGTGTATTACCACTGCTCTTTGATTCTTGGCTCAACCTGGTTGTTAAGATAGTCCCTGCTAGTTGCTCAAAACTGGGCACTGGCCCAGTAATTGGTTGTAGAATCGCTTCCTACGCCCTTGGGGACGGAGGCTATAGAGGCCGGGAAAATCCTCTCCTACTTATTTGTAATTTTTTTTTGCATGCACTTCCTTAGTCTGCCAGCACTTTTTGGCAGCTCTCAGTTCAATGCCTGATCAGTGTATTTGTTGCAACACAGACTGTATCAATGTGATAAGCTTCCTGTGTGAAGGCTAGGAGCCTTGTAATTCAAACTTTCTCTGAGACTGTTCTCCAGCCTTCTCTGGCAATCCCCTCCCTTTTCCGGCTAGGAAATATTTCCTCCACCCTCTGAGTAATCAATAATCAGTCCCAATTAGTAGAGAAGTAATTGGGAAGGTCATATATCTTTAGCACCTTGCCAACTCCCAAGGCAAACAATGGTGTGGCCCCACCTGGCCTGCAAGGGCTCCTGAGACACAACAGACCAAATTTGTGAGTCAAAAGCTGAGTCAGCCATAGGCTGTGTCCCTCTCCTTGGGAGGTAGATCCCTGGAGCTCTCTTTGTCTGTAGCTGCAGGCCCAGAGCCCCAAGAATTCTAAAGTGCCTTTAGTGTGGTGAATGGTGGGCAGCAGTAGCCACTGGTTTCAACTCACAGTTCTGTAGTTGTGATTTCCCTCCTTTGTCCCTCTCTCTTCTGGACAGTGTCCAGCCTTTGCCTGGTGTCCTAAACCCTAGAAGATCTTTTTCTAGGCTGTTTCAGCCTGTCCTCTAGCTATTTATTTTGAGGAGAAGAGAGTCCCATGTCTTCCTAGTCC
This sequence comes from Cabassous unicinctus, assembly GCA_029593785.1. Lineage (NCBI taxonomy): Eukaryota > Metazoa > Chordata > Mammalia > Cingulata > Chlamyphoridae > Cabassous > Cabassous unicinctus. Next base: position 6,173 of record JAQZBX010012899.1, read on the forward strand.
GCCATCTTCCCGAAAGTCCTCGCTTGCTATCCTTTGAAGGTGATTTTCCTTTACCTTTCTCATATCTTGAGGATCCCTTACATTTCAAGTGTTTTTGTGACTTTGAGGTTGTAAATCACTTTCATTGGCACCTTTAACTTCAGTGTCCTAGAGCTGTTTGTTGGTTTCTGTTTTTCTTCAAACCTATATTCATCCTTTTTAACTTCTCCTAGGTGCTCACAGACATCTTACAGTCATGTAATCAATTTATAATATATAAATTTACCTGCATCTTTAGATACTACTGCTATTTCTCCTACTTTTATAAATAAACCACTGTGTCAATCTTTGCTAGTTCTCATCAAATAGCCATGCAATCAACTATATTTCCCAGCTTCCCTGGAATTTAGGTTGAGTCCATATGACTGGGTTTTGCCCCATTTGACATGGGTGGGGTAACACAAGCCACATCCAGGCATTTAAAATCATCTCAAGCAATCCTCTGACTTTATTTCCTCTGCTATCGAAAAACTCTGGAAAGACCTCCCGACTCACTTTGAAATCTCTTAGCCGTAAAAACTCATTGAGTTTAATATTTCCCCCTTTACGTCAATGTCTTTTTTCAGATTCACCACTAGTCAGTTACCAGGAGAGCTCATCCCCAGGAGTCATGTCCCATGCCCAGAGAAAAGTAGTGAGTTTTTATGCTGAGTTTGGCTTAGACAGAGGCCACATTTGAGCAACAAGGAGGCTTTCAGGAGGTAACTCTTTGGTAACAAATAATAGTAGGTTAAGTTTCAATTTCACAAGAAAACACTCATAAGTACAATCATTAATATCAAGGGCCTGGAATAATGGTCTGTCATGCTTTGCTAGGCAAGTACTCAGGGGATTCTATTACAGAATGTAGCAGGATTTCCCAGGATAGGTAATCAATATTATTACAGTTATTCTTAGGCATTCTTAGGGTATTCAAATTGTTCTGCATGATCTTGCAATAATGTATACAGGCCATTTTAAGTTTTGTCAGAACCTATAAAAGTATACAGTGCAAAATGTAAACCATAAAGTAAACTATTGGCCATTGTGGCAGTTTGATATTATTTATGAATTCCAAAGAGTAATATTGATTATGTTTGTAAACTGGTCTGTTTCCTCTGGGTGATAACCCTTTGATTGTATTAGATTCAGCTGAGATGTCTGATTAAATTATGTTAAGATGAGGGCTTTGATTTAATCATGTCATTAGAGTGCAACTCAGTGTTGAATCCCCACCCCCTTGGTGGGCTGATAAAACAGACTCTTACACGGGAGTAGACACACAGAGAAAAAGAACACAGAGGAAGAGAGACAGCTCATTAGAAGCCAGAGGCCATGGGAAGAGACATGAGCCTGATAGTCTACAGCTGACCTTGTGAAGAGAAGAGAGCAGCTGAGCCCAGAAAGAAAGGAGCCCTGGGAAGAGAGATAAACCCTATGCCAGCCTACAGCTGAGATCCGAAGAATCTGGGACCACAGAGCCTTAAGAGGAAAAAAAAAAGTTGAGCTCGCAGACACTGCCCACCATCTTGCTTCAACACGTGGCAACAGACTTTGGGTGAGGAAACACCTCTTACAGTATCTTGAGTTGTACTCTTCAAGGCCTTGTAATTGTAAGCTTCTACCCCAAATAAATACCCTTTATAAAACCAACAGATTTCTGGTACTTTGCATCAGCACCTCTTTGGCTAAGTAATGCAACCATGGTTAGTAGCAATTTTTCAATATTTGTACATCAATTGTAACAAGTGTACCATCCACATGTAAAATGCCATTAATAAGGGAGAGTTAGAGATGGGGAGGGCGTCGGGTCTATGGGAATCCCCTATATTTTCTATGTGACTTTTCTGCTACCTAAAGCTTCTTTGAAGATAAAGTGAAAAAATAAGACATTGGGGGAACATACAGAAGAAGTTGTCACTGTACATAAAAGATAACAGATCTTACAATGATGAAAGACACAATGAAAAAAATATTTTAATCTTTTAATTTTTTGGCTTTTTGTATTTTATTTGTTATTTATTATTATTATTTTATTATTAATTTTATTAGGGTTTTTTTTGGCTTTGTTTTGCAGTGGTTTTGGATCACAGAAGCATCACAACTATGGTAGGAGAAGGTCACTGGTGTGGGGTGTCAGTGATGGGATGTGTGGGGAGGGGTGCACCTGGGGCATTCCTCTAGAGCAAATGAATATGTTCAAATGCTCATGGGCCATTGTCTTGGTGGGTGGAGACCCATACAATAATAGCATTACTACTTTAAAACAGAAATTGGCATCAGAAAAAAGATATAGACATTAAAAACTTCAAAGCATTTGTCGTTTACTGAGGAGAGAGGTAGTAGTGAGTGAATAAATCAGTTACAGGTTGGAAAGATCATGATGTATATTGTGTAGAGACAACACATTTGGTAAAAGGTAACTTGTGCAAGCCACATGCTTAATTTAGTTCTAGGGGAAATGTTTAGAAAACATGTTAGTAGCATGTTGTTTATTAGTGGCTACATTTGGCAATGTTTAAGACATAGAAATGAGCCAGTCTGGAAGCAAAAATACAACAGAATAGGCGCCCTAAATTCAGAATATTGCAGATTTTCTGACTGCTTTTAGAAAGAACTTTTTTTAAACTTTTCAGTGATAAAGGGCTAATAAAACTTAGTTGGATAAAGTAACAGAAGGCAAAGAAGAGATTAAGGAATAGCTTTCTTATATAAGCTTCTTGGTCTCAAGATAGCCACCATCAAATTGTAGAGGAGCAGGCAGGTGAGAAAATAAGGAATCAAATAGACTTGAAAACTATGTCAAGGGAAACCTTTGAGAATGTTTGCTTGTGCAAGGAACTGACTGGAAGTAAATAAACCAGAAACCTATTAGAGAACCATATTACCAAAGAAACCATGAGCAGAGACTAAAAATATGTGTGAGTGTTGAGTAGTAAATTGAGCTGTAAATCGAGGCAAGTTTCAAAGGCTGAATATGCTAATGAGAGTATGTTTTCCAAAACCCATTTCAGATGAGCCCAAGGAGGATAACAAACATGATATATCTCTGAGGGTGGAGCCAAAGGAAATTGGGGGGGGGGGGGACCTGGCCATAGACTTCCTGTAAGGAAGTAGAATCAGGCTCTGCTCAAGAAACCTTCTCACTGCCAGTGTAGGATCCTCACAAAGTCTGCCCAGTGAAATTCAGAATTGCTGAGCACCAGTAACTGTTACCTGTCTCCTATTTGTTCCCTTTATAAAAGAAAATGCTTAGTTCTTTTATCCTGTCATGGTTTCTTCTTTGCATATTGGGTGTAGATTACTCATCATTTTAGTTCAAAGATCTCCCAACAAAGAGGAAACCTATCAAAACATAGTAGAGAGACTGTGTCAGTCAGAGATCCTTGATTTTGACTTGGAATTATTGAATAAGTGGGATATTAGTTTGAGTTCCATTGGTGAGAAAGAGTGTTTTTCTTTCTGAGAGAAAAAGGAACAAAGCAATATTAAGTAACTAAATGATCAGTCTGTGATAGAAACCATTACTACTCAGGTGAAATACAGGTGTTCCTTTGTATTTCCTAGACTCCCTTGTAGATATTTTGCTGCTTTGTGATTAAGAGTCAGCTAATGGGACATGGATGGAAGTGATACAAGACACTTACAGGCTATTTGTTCAAAGTCTTTCTATGTGAATGTGATCCTCCGGGCTTCTCTTATGTGGCTTTAATGATCTTGGAGTCCAAAGGTTTTAGATGTCAAGCCTACAAAATTGAGGAGGAGGGTTACTCAACCTTCATAGGATTTTACATGAGGGACCTTTATCTTGTTAAGCATCTGACATTGGGAGTGAAGTAAGGAAATCTAGTTGTATCAGCTAATGTTAAATATCAACTAATATAGCTACTAAGAATCTACTTGCTCAAACCAGAATCTTATGATGAAAGCCTATTTAGCAAATAAGTTCCTTCATAAGCTGAAGCCTACTTAACTTTTCTAGCTTTATAATAATTTCTTACCAACTCTCTCACAAACTCACGTTCATTCTTTCTTTGGTCCATTCATATGAAAATATATTGAATTTGTCAAAATTTTTCTTTCTGGTCAACCTCCATGCCCACAAACTGCCATGAAATGCCTTATTTCTTCAAGGGCATTTCCAGCCCCTAAATAATATCTATTCATCATAGCTCAAGATTCACATATCTAGACACACTTTCCATACCTTTTTTGGAATTAGATGTCTATTTTTTATCTTCCCATAATATCCTTTTGTTAATGCTTCTTTTAGCACTAACTTTATTGTATTGTGTTTGATGGTTTATTTTCTTTCTTAGTCCATTAATTGAGATAAAAATCTTAATTATTTGTAATTGTATCCAAATGTTTTGCACAGTTTCTAGATAAGTGCTTAGTTAATTCTTGATGAGTAAAATAAATAAATAAAATGATTATATTTTGGTAATTAGAATGTATGCTTATTATTAGGAACATTTCAAATGATACTATATTAATATCATAGAAATCTGCAGATAAAATAGGCCATGAGATCATTTAGCTACATCAAAAATTTTCTGTAGTGGGAATTGGGCAATAAAGGTCATATTCTAGAATATTCTATTTGTATGTGTGTTTACACATATCCAGGTCCTCAAAGGTTTAAATCAGTCATTGGAGTAAGAAAAAGGAAAACTGTGTAGGCTTAAAAGGCCCAGAGTTGATTTTGTTACACAGAGACAATCATATATTTATTGAAATTCATGAGTCTAAATGATATAAAACATTTCAAAACATCAGCTATGTGATTGTGTTTAACACTTTTTTTATAATAGAATATATGTAGATGGGTATGAAAGACAACAGTGCTCAGATAGCAGATATGCCCATGGAAGAGATGAAGTAAGTAATAAAGGGAGTTTGTAATCAGAAAAAAGGTAAGATAATTCTGGGGTGGTTCCTTAATGGTTTTCCAGATGTTGGTTAAGAAAACACTGAAGTTCCGTTTCCATGGTCTTACCCAACCGACCATGCACATCTCATAATAGTTGATGTTTGAACCCCTAGATACATTTCTGCCTGATACTTTGAAGAGATCTACTTTTCTGGATTTTCTGTTTCCTGAGCCAAAAATTCCACTTTTGTTGTGGATTTCTGTCTTTGCAACTGAAGGGAAACTGAATGATACCCAATTATGAAACTAATATTTTGATTTACTACAAAAAATTATTTTTAAATAAATGATTTATAAGTTTTAATTTGACTTTATTGTTTCTATAGAGTAGGCACCCTAGTAATGCTATGAAAACTGCACAGGAGTAGCCAAAATCAGGTTTATGAGGAAAAAATGTTCATCATATCTTGGCATGGACAAGTTTTGGGAGGAATCCATTAGGTCTTGTGTATATGCCTCATCACAATCACAATTTTGGAAAGGAGAGATCTAAATGTGTGGGTTTTTTTAATACATAAGTTAAATTGTGCTGCATATGTGAATTGTATCTTGGTATTTTATGGTAACAAGAGACCAGAAAATGAGCCTAAATCTACCAAATAGATTTTCATCACAAGACCAATCACTTTTGAGGTGGCATTTTATATTGGTTTAATGAGAATGACTATAATGTTGGGAAATGCAAATAAAGTTGAACAAAGAGAAGGCTGTTCACTCAGGCTCACTCTAATTTTATTCTGCTTCTCTATGACATCAGCTGTTCATCTCAGTCTTGGTGGCAACTTCTGATATAACTTTGAAGACATTCCTTGTTCCTCCAGTTTCATATATAAATTGGGAAGTAAGTGTACCAGAACTATTTGATAGACTAGTTTGCATACAGATATGCAAAGCAGTTTTTACAATACCCCACAGGTGAGTAGGCCTGTTTTAAAGGAATTGAGGTTGCAGTTAATAATAGAAAATAGGTAAAACTGATTTTTAGAACTTAAAAAAAGTCCATCAAAAGTAGTGTTTCTCTATACAAATATGCCTTCTGGAAGGATATGTGGTTTGAAGAGATTTCAAAATAACTTATAACAGTTTCATCTGTGGAAGTGAAAGCAGGAATATGGAATAGATTCAGAGCCACCTAGAGGTCAGTAGAAGAAGCAGAAGACCCTATGTCTTCCTCACTGGTTCTTTGTCACAGATGTCACAGATTATTATTTGCCATTATAAGTAACATAGTTTTTCAGAATAATGAATAGATATCCTTGAATATTCCTTTGCAGCTAATCAGGACCCATTTAAAATACAGTTATAAAAAGCATATCTGTATCTTACTGGAAATAGACATTGAGGAAGTGGTCAGCTTCTGCTGAGCCATTGCCTGCTGTCATGAAATTTCACTAAATATTCTAGACATAGTTTATGGGTGGAAAATATTTGTGAAAAAAATTCCTTCATGTAAATATATACTTGTTTTGCTCTTTTTCAAATAATTCTGACATCCAGGGATTGAACTGATTAATAGAAGTTAAGAAGTTGTCCTAATTTGCTTTCCATTGCGTTAAAACTAAAGTGATACCTAAGGTCCAGTAGTTACCAAATTCTATTATTAAGCAATGGTCCCTTTCATTCACTCAATGGTCCCTTTCATTCACTAATTCAACTCATTAGTATTATTTACTAATATAAATTAGTAAATTAATATTTACTTAATTAGTAAATATTAAGAATAACTTTTAATATTCATTAATTAAACCCATATTTATTGATTTTATTTAAAATAAAGTATATTTAGTAATATATAATCAATTACTATTTATTAATTAAATAGCTATTAAGTATTTATTATGTACAGACACCATTCCAGGAGTTAAAGTAATATTAATGCATAAAATGAATACATTTTAAGCATTTTACAATCCAGTCATGAAGTCAGACAATAAACTAATATAGAAATATTATTAATATTATAGAGAAAAATATAGCCATGAATGACCACAGAATTGTTCTGGGGCAGTGAGGTTATATGCTATTTTATTTAAGATCATCAGAGAAGTCCTCTTTTTTAAGGTGATATGTAATAGAGACTTGAAGAAAGTGAAATGAGAGACCCAGATGGATAAGATATTTGATGGAAAAGAGTTTCAGGTAGAAGGAATAACAAATATTGGGGCCCTGAAGAATAAACATGTTTAGAGTGATCAAGGAACAAAAAGGCTATGCTGCTGGACCAGAACGCACAATGGTAGGATAGGAATGGTCATAGGTATGTGCTAGTAGGAGGTAACTTCAGGGAGACAGCAGGTGGGAAGAACATGCAGGTCCTTGTAGCCCTTGATAAGTTCTTTACTTTTATGGCTTCTTTTTTTGAGAATATACTAGAGTGAGGCAGGAGCAGATGCCTGAAAAGCAGTTATGAAGCTATTACAATAATCCAGGCTAAGCATGGAAGTGGTTTGCACCAAGATAGAGGCAATACAAGTGGTAAGACTATGACCATGACGAGATACTGGATAGATTTGACATAGTCATATATTTTCTTGATAATATAAATATTTACTATTTTAAAATACTATCAGAATTATTTTCTTTTCTCTATAAACTGAACCATATCTCCCCACATTCTGTCTAGCATAACAATTGAGAAAAATGGAGAACTGGGGAAGACATATCATCTATGGAAGGAAGAGCATAAAACATAGAACACCCACCTCTTCAGGCCCAGTGACTGTGAAGAGAAGGAAGAAGACAGAAATAGAAGCAGATAATCTGATGCATGACTAGATGTCTCCATTCTGAAGCATCGATGGATATATTTGCATTTCTCTATCTCAGTATATGGAAGGTCATTCCATTAGAACAACGGTTCTTAAGAAGGGGTCTGTGAGCTTGAATTTAAATTCAAAAAACATTACTCTTGTGGGGACGTGTTGGTGTGGGCATGATATATTTATTAAATAATACATAGTATAGTGTGGGCTTAGTAAGGGGTCTGCAGTTTTCATCTGACTGGCAAAGGGGTCCTTAGAACAAAAAAGATTAAGAACCTTTGCATTAGAACTATTCCACAACAGTTTGCATTAGTTGATTATATCTGGGTCATGTGGATATTAAATTTTCTGTTTTAATTTCATAGATGCTAAAACAAGTGCCACAAATTGGATGACCTTAATAACAAGAATTTATTGGATCACAGTTTCAGAGGCCAGAGGGCTTGCTTCCTCTAGGGATCAGTATGTTTTGGTTGGCCAGCAATCTTTGGGATTCCATGGCTTTTTCTTCACATTGCAATGGACATGGAAATGTCTTATCCTTGCTCTTCTGGATTACATTGACTTCAGGCTTTTGGTTGCTCCTCATGGCTTCTTCCTCCTGATTTTCACTCTACTTATAAAGAACTCCAGTAATAGAGATTAAAGCCCAATTTGATTCAGTCAGGTCACACCTTAACAGAACTAACAACTTGAAGAGATCTTATTTACAATGGGTCCACACCCACCAAAACACAGACCAAGACAAGAATATGTCCAAACTGAGGTACACAACTCAATCTACCACAACTTCTAGGTAGTATAATTCCTTTGATTCAATAATTTTCAGAAATCCATTCTCAATTAACCTAATTTAATATGAACTATATCTGTAAGATTATTTAATTCATAAAATTTCTAAAATCTCACAAGGCTGCATGTAATGAGTTGCATAATCTAAATTCCCTTATATTTATGTATTCAGAATGACAAAGATCAGTGATCATTGGAGCAATGTTGGATTCAGTCACACTAACTCATTGGAAACCCATTGGAAACCATAAGAAATGTACAGAGTCATGCTTTACTATATTATACTCTTAACCAGGGTGTGTCATATATAAAGGAAAGTTTCTGATTCTTAAAAAAACTTTCTATCAAAATCTCAAGGGCTGGACAGGAAGCAGAACCCACTAGCAGACTGAGCAAGTGGGGTAAGGCACTTATTCAGAAAAGTTCTATGCCTTTTGTTAATTATTTTAGTTTTATGCCATGGAGAAACAAAGCTTCAAATAAGATCCAGATAAAATGATCAGCTTGACTACAGCAAAAATAAAGTTTGGTCTTTGGTTAACAGTTATTGGATTTATATTAGCATTTAGATTTCTTACATTTTAATCTAATATGTAAAACTGTATCAGTGCAATATCTGAATGTCTCATTGGAAAGTCTCAAGGATAAGGGCTCAGAATTCATATCCTAGTTACTAACATTCTCTCCACCAAGATCATACACTATGAGATTGGGGGGGTTATCTCTTATATGCATGAAGAGTGGTCATTTAAAGAGAATTATCTAAAACTACCTTGACAAAAAGTAGGTGGTAGCTGCTGATTTGTATCAATCCTATTCTGTGCTGGGAAGGAAAATGTGCTGTATCTTGTTAGATTGAGTCTTCGCCCCCATAATTGCTTGTACTCTGATGATTATGCACCTAAGATAATGTAGGAGCTTCTAAAACCTTGTCACATTTTAACCATTACTTTTCAAACTGATCTTAGGGAACCCTAGGCCTCTGTATGGCCTAACCCACTTCTCTGCCTATCTGCTCTGCTGGCTTACTAGAAATATAATCAATTCATTTCCAAGGAAGTCTATGGAATGTCACTTTCTCCTATATATATTTTTATCAGGTGATGTAGAATAAAATCTAGGAGTAAACTAGTTGAGTATTTCAACCTTGCCTTCAGAGTGGAGAAGAGATAAAACAAATGCAGCTAATAGTGATGGGACTTGCAATCTCTTGATAAGTTACCCCACCTACACCCAGGTGGAATTCTGCCAATTCCAATAACATATGCATATGCTATGAATGGAGACTGCTGTTTGTGGTAAAGGTGAGTAAAGCTGGAGACTTCCCAAGCTTAGGACAAGCATAGAATGTGTGCAGGTGATGGGAATGTAGAAGCTGAAATTGTTCAGACATATTAAGGCCAATAGAAAAAGGATTTTTTTTTTTTTAAAGAAAAGCATTCAAACCAGGAATTACCAAAGATAAAAAGACAATCTAACAACAGGAATGAAACAGCCAAATCAAGTTCAACTATGGATCTTTTGATGTTGCAACAGGTGCAAATAAGTGGAAGCACAGATGGTACCTGCTAGAAGACTCCATGCCAATACAGAGTTATAGAGGCTTCAATCACTCACTGTGCAGGTCTTTCTTATTCTGGACCATTTCAAATGTATTCAGAGAAACTTCTTATAAAGGACATTCAGTAAAGATAGTTTTACGATGTGCAATGAGAGGTTTCATTTATTGAATTAGTTTTCCCCTACTTATACCTCAAAAATAACAAGGTTCTTTTGCCTCTAACAAAAATAGAATATTTTCTTATTTCCCTATTTGTTTTGTTTTGCTATTCCTGCCTCACTTTCAGACTAAGAACTTCCATGTTTTGACTAAAATTACTCTTTCCGGAAGGTCTGTGACAGCATGAACTGAACTTTCTCACCTTTCTCCCATGAATGTGAATTGCTGTTCCCTTTTACTAGGTATTAAAATAGAGTCTGCTCATAAGCTAGCCTTAATTCCACACTTGAATAACCTTTTAATTATTTCATTTTTACCTTCCTACAATATTTTGGTAAATGTCTTTCTTAATCAAATCTTTTCCCTATTATTTCCACTTCTAGTTTTTCTATCACCGTTTTGTTTTCTGCCAATTTCCTGATCATCCCAAATTAGCATTTATAAATATCCACATTGACACTCATCAAATAATGATGAGTAGATGTCATCAAAAATCTCCACATATTTGTTGTTCTCATCTTACTATATTATTATCACTGAATTTTATAATCCAGAACAGCTATTAATTTCATTAGCTATTGTTTTACACATTCACAGAAAAACAAAATATAATCAGTTTTGATTTTCATTCAAAAGTAAATTGAGCACTCATATACCCATAATCTATAATATTCTATCTTATTTATAATACTCTTAGTAAAATAGAAACACAAAGGGAGGATGGCAAAGAGTTTGTGTTTCAGAGACTGTCATGGCTATTATCTAGTTTTCTGTAAAGAATGTCTATGAGTTTCTTAAAAAGCCAATTCTAAAAAATTGTCTTTCAGAATCTAGACTTCACATCCAGAAGAGTAAATAAGCATGCCAATTTCTCCCAACTGACCTTTTCCAATAAATCAGTTCTTGGTAGAACTAAAAATCATGTTGAGAGGCAAACAAGATGTATCATAGGCTAATCATTATATTTAACTCTTCTTAAAAGTCAAATATCAGAGTCTGCTGAAAGGTTTTATGACGATGATCAGAACATTGACAGATAAGTATTTTTTCAGCCTATGTAAACACACCTTCACAACTCCAATTGCAAAGAATTGAAACTGCATGATTACCTTTATTTTTATTGTTCTCTCCAGGCATATGCAACTTAATTCTTCATCCCTTACCCCCAAATCCTCCATGGACATATTATAATGATACACCCCTGGGGGAATTGATGGGTGAGGTAATCAATCAAAACAGCAAACAATTGGGACCCCTCCCCTGAACATTAGCAAGTGGGAGGAATAATTAATGGTTTAAAAAGCAAGCACAGAAGTTAAATAGACCCTTTTTCCCCTTCTCTTCCTGGACCAAACCACAAATATACCTGGGACCCAAAATCTGTTATTTTCTCCCATTTCTATTCTCTTCTCTTGTTTCCTTAATAAACTACTGGCCTAACTCAACTGGCATGTTCTTAAATTCATTTGTGTAACATAGCGAAGAACCTAGAGAAAATCCAGCAACAATACTACACAATGGAATTGTTAAAAAGTCATTCTAAAAACATGAGTTCTTTTGAAAGAAACTTGCTTTCAATAATTTAAGATGACAACTCTTCAATAAGCAGATAATTTATTTCATTGATATCATGTTAAGATTAGTAAGGATAATATCTTTATTCAATGTTAGTTCAGATACATATATTTCAATTCATAAAATACAGTCTTCTCATACACTACTCTATTATTAACACCTTGCTTTAGTGTTGTACATTTGTCACAATTCAGGAAAGAATATTTTTATACTTGTACTATTATATATTGGCCATTGTTTAAAATAATGTTCACTGTGTTGAACATGCTTGTTTGTTTTTAATTTTTTATTTAGATATATATATACAACCTAAAAATCTATCCTTTTAACCACATTCCAGTACAGAATTCAATGCTGTTAATTACATTTACAATGCTGTGCTACCATGACCACTATCCATTAGTAAGACTTTACAATCTACCTAAATAGAAACTCTGTACAGTTTAAGCATTACCTCTTCATTCCTACCCCAACCCTGACCTCTGGTAACCTGTCTTTATTCTGACTCTTTGAGTTGGCTTATTTTATTTCATATCAGTGAGATCATACAATATTTGTCTTTCTGTTTCTGGCTTTTTTTCACTCAATGTGATGTTTTCAAGGTTATTGCATATAATAAAACTTCATTCCTTTTTTAACAGCTAAATAATATTCCATTGTATGTATATACCACATTTTATTTATTCCATTATCAGTTGATTGACACTTGGGATGCTTCCACATTTTGGCTCTTGCTAATAATGCTGCTATGAACATTGGTGTTTAAATATCTGTTTGAGTTCTTGCTTTCAAATCTCTTGGGTATATACCTGGAAGTGGGACTGCTGGGCGATATGGTAATTATATACCTAACTTTCCATGAAACTGCCAAATTGTCTTCCATGGTGGTTGCACCATTTTGCAATCCCATCAACAATGAATGCGTATTCCTATTTCTCCACATCCTGTCTGTTTTAGTCTGCCAAAGGGCTGCCGATGCAAGACACCAGAAATGTATTGGCTTTTATAAAGTATATTTATTTAGGATAAAAACTTACAGTCCAAGGCCATGAACTGTCCAACTCAAAGCAGCACAAAAGGGTACTTTCCACCCAAGTCAACTGCCATGAGTTGAAGCAAGATGGCCGGCAATCTCTGCCTGGCTTCTGCTTTCCCCTCTGGGCTGTATTGTCTCCTCGACCTCAGCTGAGGGCAAATAGGCATAAGGCTTGTCTCTTACTGGTCCTTTTCTCAGGCTTGGCACTTTGCTTTCTTCCTGATTTTAGCTGCAAGCTATCAGGCAAATGGCTCATTAATTCCTGGGGCTCAACTACTTGAGCCTCTTCTTTCTGTCAAATGGCAGGATTAAAAATGGCAAAGCTGTCTTTTCTGGTGTGTCTCCATTTTTTTTTATCAGACTCAGCAAGAGGGCTGAGACACAACCTGAGTCATGCCTTACTGAGGTAATTCAATTGAAAAAAAGGTCTCTCACCCACAGGAGTGGACCAGCACAGAAACATAATCTTTCTTTTTGGGATTCATAAAATAATTTCAAACTGCCACACTCTAAAACACTTTATCTGTGTGTGTGTGTGTGTGTGTGTGTGTGTGCGCCATTCTAGTATTGTGAAATGGTACCTTCTTGGATTTTGATTTGCATTTCCCTAGTGGCAAATGATATTGAATATTTTTTCATATGCTTTCTGGCCATTTGTATATCCTCTTTGGAGAAATGGCTATTCAAGTCTTTTGCCCATTTTTAAATTGCTTTGTTTATGTTTTTATCTAGTTTCTTTATATATTCTGGATAGTAAACCCTTATCAAATATGTGGTTTCCAAATATTGTCATTTAGTTGGTTGTCTTTTCACATTCATGATAAAGTCCATTGATGCACAAATGTTTTAAAATGTATGAGGTCCCATTTATTTAATTTTTCTTTTGTTGCTTGTGCTTTCATTGTAAATTTCAAGACACCATTGCCTAACACAAGATCTTAAAGAATCTTCCCTATGTTTTCTTCTAGGAATTTTATATAGTCCTGGTTCTTATATTTAGGTCTTTGATCCAGTTTTAGTTAATTTTTATATATAGCATGTGATGGGGTCCCACTTTATTCTTTTGCGTATGGATATCCAGTTCTCCCAGCATAAGTTATTGAAGAGACTATTCTTTATTAATTTAGCAGACTTGGCAGCCTTGTCAAAAATTAAATGGCCTTAGATGTGAGGGTCTATTTCCGAACTCTCAATTCAATTCTATTGGTCCCTATATCTATCCTTGTACCAGTAGGATGCTGTAATATATTTTCACTTGTTAAAGAGTGTAATAAGCTTACACTCTAGCTTTGTAACAAGTTTTAACATTTTGAAAGTGTGAGCAAAGAGTTATCTGTTTGTTCAAATACACAATGCCGTATGTGCATAAAAATGGTGTTATCTTTAAAATTTTCTTCTTTGTTGCAGAATTTGTCAAAGGACACTTTCTCCATCATATACTTTTATAAAATCCTGTCCTTGAAATTATACTACAACTGTAAGAGAATTGCTTCATTTTTGAAAGTTAAGGAAATTAAAAGGGGAGAAAATACAAATAGAAGGAAGAAAATAAACACAGAATTTTCATTTAAAACCTACTTCCTTCTTCTTCTTCTCCTCTTATTATTAGTGTTATCATGATCATCATCATTGTATTTATGCATCATTGTATATTTTGAATGTATTTAATTTTTTATTAAACTTAAGTGATTGCTGAGAAAATTCGATCAATCACAGAATTTTATCTGGATGGAATTTTGGTGAATATTTAGGTAAAGGGAAGTTTAGTAGCTTGCCTTAATTTATAATGCTTTCTAGTGTTATATTTAGCAATTCCTGGGCCAGTATTTTGCAAATATTAGTGCCATCAATCTAAAAGACTAAATTAATTTGAGGAGGTTAATGAAATATACTGTCTGATTTAGACACAGCCTTTAGATAGGACCTTTATTCATAGTTTTATGTTGATTTCTTGTACTACTTCTTGCTGCATTAAAATTTCAGAATACTTCTTAATCAGATATGAACCAACATATATAAAAGATTATCTACAACAAATTGGATAATTTGTAATATATATGGTCTATATCAGTTATTTGTAACAACATATCTAACGGTTTGTAGTGTATCATAGTTACTAGTTCAAAAATATAAAAGACGAGGAAAGATGCAGTAATGACTATATAAGAAGGAACTCCACAGAAGAATCTTAAAGTTATAGGTGAGATTATTGGCTCTAGTGGCATGTGCAGGGACTGGAGCGCCACAGGACCTGGAAATTGATTAAGTTAATTTCTAAATTAGGGCTTTTTAAAAATGGAAAACAATAATGTAAACTAGAGACATTGGTTAATAGCAATGCTTCAATATTTGTTCATAAATTGTGACAAATGTATCACACTAATGAAAGATGTTTTTAATAAGGGGAAAAGTGAGAAGGGGAAGGGTGGGGTAAATAGGAATCCCCTATACTTTCCATGTAACTTTTTTGCAATCTAAAAAATCTTTAAAAATGAAGTTTTTTTATATGAAAAAAAAAATGGTGCTTCCTAATGTGTATTCTATTGAACTCCTTTCTATGATTTCCAGAGAAAAGGAGCTCAGTATTCAGAACAATATTGGAAAGCTCTGCATTCCACATCTCATTTTTAGAAATTCACAGTACATGTTAGTGTACTAAAAGGGTCTTAGAAATTCTATAATAAAAGAACCTTCTTTAATACTCTTAAACTATGATTTTCTAATTCATTTTGTCCAAGATTTTTTGTGGTGTTAATTAATAACCCTTGGAAATAGGGTCCTGGATTATATTGGGGGAAAAAAATGCTGTGCTATGGAAATATATCTATTTAATACTGTGAAAAAATTCTAATTGTGTGAATTTTGTATGTCTACATCTAAATGAGTATCATAACAATTGAGTACCATGCAAATACATGGAATATATGGCACAAATGCAAGTAGTAGAAAAGAAATTTAGAGGTCTTAGTTGGCTAAAATGCAGTTAATTTTTGGAAAACAATTAGAAGGCCAATGTACATACATGGGTATAAAGTATTGAATTCCAAAGAAAGAATAGTCTAAGTTATCTCTTTATTCAATAAACTTTTATAGAATATCTATGTTTGTCAGACACAGAGATACAAAAAGTAATAAAACAAATATAATCCTTAAGAAATTAAAATATATTAAGGGAACATACACTTAAAAATAAATTTGCACAAGTGATGGGGATATGTGTGAGCATCACAAGTTTGATTGTTATCAATTGTCATAAAGAGTCTCAGTATCTAAGTTTTGCCCAAAGCACAAATAATTTTTCATCAGAATCTGATCTGTTATGGATCGTCTCATATGCTCTTCTCTGACATATAGATACTTTACTTTGGAAATAATCTTGAAGGTAAGGGGAAGAAATTTTGTGTTCTAGCTTGAGTATATTCAGATTATGAGCTAAAACCCTCCAAGTATGAGATTCAGGGGAATGAAAATCGATCCCCCAGTTAAAGCTGAGAGGTTCAATCCTCACTCTTATCCTCATTTATGAGGAAAGTTACAACAAGAAATCTCTTAAAGACATTTGCTTTATTAACTATGCCTCAATGTAGTTAGGGAGTAGGCATTCCGGGTGGATTTCTAAGCTACTAAACTTTTCTGCCAGAGGTCTATGGGCAAATGTTGTACATTAGGGACTTCTGAATATCACAATACAAAATCAAGCTTCTTTTCTGAAATAAAGTAATTTTATTGGATTAAGCATAAGCTACATATTACGAGATCAAATCAATACAAGCCTTTTATGATGGTTGGGTGTTCTTTCAGTTTAGAGTTCTTGTATGATTTAATGCTTGCCACTCTCTGCTCAAAAGGCTTACCAGCTCTCAACAAGTCCAGAGTTAGCTAGGTATCCTTCAGTCATGTAGCCACACAGGACCATTCCTTGACCTTTTGGCTCATCAGATAGTCCTGACCTTTTAGTTCATAATTTGTTTATGTTAGGATGCAGTTAATACTCAAATAAAATATCTCACTAGCTCTGCTTCAAACTCTCTCCTTATTGGATTGTGAATTGGAAAATTTGCCACTGCTAAAAGACAAAGTGAGTGTCAATGTCAAAGGTGAGTTTGATATAGTTGCTTGAGATGATAGTGTTAAAAAATAGAGCTAAAAATAAAAGAGTGGACAGAGTGCAATAAAGTAAAGATAGTTCTGTTGTAATTGCAACATATCATAGGCACCAAAAGAGGTCAAGAATTAAAGGAGAGGAAGGTGAGGGTCAAACCATCCCAGAGGAACACCTCTGTGGACAACAGAGTATGTATCATAAACAGGAAGAATGGACAACCTTTTTAAACTATGTTTAGGGCTACTTGAGTGGGTCTACCTGAGGAGAAAAACAAGTGCCTCTTGCACGCACCCACCCACTGGAATGCCAAACAGAAGTATTTAGAGAAATAGTTGATGGAACATGATGTGCTGTGGAGAATGATCAGAGGAAGGAGATTCTGTCCCTGGAAGTGTGTAGTTCCTTCACAAATGTGAGGTAACATGTATGTATACTTTGGTTAAGCAATAAAATCCATATTACAATGGCTGTATGGGAAACTGTCTGTGAAGAAACATGGGCATAAGAGTAGATACAACTGCCTGAGAAAGTAAAGATCATCATTGAGGAATTAGGTTAGATTATGAAAGATGTTTAATTTTTTTATTTTTTAAATTTTTAAACAGACAGAAACTTCATGGGGCATCTTTTCAGGAAGTAAAAATAGTGTCTCCTCATGTTTAAATCATGGGAAAACATTGTGTGAACAAGAGACAGTTTTCGTGCAACAAGGTGTGCATAAGAGGGAGCGGCTAAAGCTGAGACTGGCACAAAATGATTGTTTGGCTTAAGCTATGGAATTTTAAATGTATTCTATATGTGGTAGGAACTAACAAAGGGAATTCCTTAGTGGAGCTAGTTTAAAGGGTATGGGCTAGAGAAGGAGAAGCAAGTGGTTAGAATGCAAATTTGGAAACGATTGCAATTGTGTAGAAAATTTAGGTAATAAGAGTTATAAAAAGGGGGCATCAATTTAGAAGTCAGGAATTGTAGGAATATTTAATGGTGATAAAGAAAAATTTGAAAATTATAAGTGTGGAACACCGTGATTTAAAAATATGTTTAAAACCTGTTTTACCCCAATTTGTTGAACAAATAAAAGTAAATTTCTTTTGGTTGAGACTGGAGAATAAAACCCAGAAATTAACCCCCTATTCCCAAGGCATTCCTGAGGCATCTCTTGGTGAACCTAATTCTTACAGATGCAGTTTGAAAACCACTGGGTTAGATAATTGCTAAGATCCTTCCAGCTTTAGAGTGCTATTACTCCCTGAAGATATGATTTACTACAGTGATTGATTTATATTTTTACACAAGGTGATTATTCCCAGCAATACTGTCACTCACTAACAATGAAGAGTAGAAACTTACATGAATGGGTGAAAAAAAGCAATATGTAGTATCATTTCCTTTTTTAGGTTTCTGAATAATTATACTTCATTATAATTTGTCAGTAAAAATATTCCTTATTAAAACTACAAATGAGTTATTTAACTGATAATAGAGTAAGCCATTCAGTCAAGTAAGGATTAAATGAATATTATGTGTTCTAATAGGCAAAATACTGTGTAAAAGAGGAAAGAAAATTATTGTTATAGAATAGTTAATATTGAGACAGTTTTCAGGCAGTGATTATATATGTCAAGATCTATTGTTTATTAAGATCTTTCCTAATTTAGTCCAAACAAAGGTATATCATCAACAAAGACAATTCTATCTGCTCTTCTATTCTCCGAGCAAGATTGCAAATATTCAGTTCACTGAAAAATGGTTTGATTTTATAATGACTACAGGAATTCAGAACATAATCCTCTTTTATTCACTTGAAGTATCTTAATTTTTAATTTCACCAGAGATCATTTTTGATAACGCTGATGTTTACAGTGGTTTTAAAGTACAGCTTTGTATAACCTTTGTATGAACTTTGGCCTCCAGGATTTTTTTTTTTTAGACATTTCAAAGTATACAATGAGTTTCAGTTTACATAAAAAAGAAGTGAATAATTGTGGAAAATATACCTTCTACATGTAATCTTAGGCACAATGATATAAGAAGGAAGAAAAAAAAGTTGAATGGATGTAACCATTGTTTTGAATGAGTAGCATGTGTGGAGAGCAACCAGAAAATAACCTGGTAACATCACTCTCCTTCACCCTTATTCTGGAAGACTAATTCTTTACCATCCCTTTGGGGGAAAGCTGGGGCAGGTCCTATGTTCTGATCACTTTCAGATAATAAAAAGGTCTCCAGGAACTTCTAGTCATAAAGAAAGCCTCAGTTCAGTAATTACCATGCTTCTTTAATCTGAGTTGCAGATTTCAATTACTTTCTCCTGTTCTAAGCTTTTATCTGGCCCATGAGGAAACATTCTAACCATCCTTTGCCTTGACAAACTTTAGAACATGGGGCCAATCCTAATGTAGCCACCTCTCCTTCCTCCACAGCCAGTGAATGTACATAGAATCCATAGACTTTAGATGTGTTAGTTCTGAGGAAGATCTTGTCCTCTATGTCACCTGTAGTTCCAGGGAAAACATATTTGTGGGCCATCTTCTGAGACCACTGTCCTTAGGCTTGAGATGAGGGAAAGACTCTCAAAGAAGAGCTGCTGGAAGTCCATCACAAATCTCTCCACAATCCTCTTCTTTTGGAAAACTCCGGTCAGCCCTTGCTGATGAGAAGTTCAGAGTAGCATACCTTGTGTAGTGGACATGGAGAACATGGAATTGTGCCCCCCTAGATCCCTGCTCAGGGAAAGACATTGCCCCAGCTGTAAATACAGATTCCAGTTGTTACTTTCAGGGTTTGTCTCAACTTCATAGATCCACTTTGAAAAAGGAGGTTTCCTTCTCTGAACTGTATCAGGTCATTTTGAACCAATGCAGGGCAAATCTGAACAGGCCATATTTTTATAAAGCTCCTGACATATTTGCCTGAGGTTTTTTTCAACCTATGTTGCAGGATGACTTTTGTTCAACTCTGCTACATTTTTCTTTTCTCCCCCATGTGTTAATCCCTAATAAGTATCCTGCACAACAAACTCCTTCTCAATGTCTGCTTCCAGAGAAATAGACCTGCACTACTCTGTATGATCAATCTCTAATTTCCAGTGATGTTAGGTATTCAAAAACATTTTTAAGTTGAATTATAAGATCAATATTGTTAAATTAAATATACTCAAATGCTATATTAATTTTTAAAATTTTTATTTAATTGGAATTTTAGAATTTTTTCAGAATCCTCAAGCTTTAGTACAAATGGTTCATCTTTATTATTCGCTGATATCCATATTTGCAAATTTGCCTACTTGCTAAAAGTTTTGTGTAATTTATTTGTAACCCTAAAACCATTATTTGTGATGTCTTTGCAGTCATTTGTGGAAATGTGTAGATCAGATTGTACATGTTCCAAGCTAAGGCCAAACAAGGAGATCCTCTGTCTTCTTGTGTCAGCTCTCACACTATAAACGTGGGTCTATGTTGTGATATTTTAGTGCCACATTTTACACCTTTGTGGTGTTTGTTGATGATTTTGCTGTTTAAAATGACTCCAAACATAGTGCTGGAGTCTGTATAAAGTTCTTAGGTATAAGAAGGCTGTGATACTTTATGAAGAAAACATATGTGTTAGATCAGTTTTGTTCAGGCAAGAGTTGTGGTGCTGTTGGCCATGAGTTCAATGTTAATGAATCAGTATCTTTTTTTTCCCAAAGATTTACTTATTTACTTTTATCCATTTTAAAAGGAAGTACAGGGAAGGAGATGTGGCTCAAGCAATTGGGCTCCCTTCTACCATATGGGAAGCCCTGGATTGGATTCCTGGGGCGTCCTGGTGAAGGCAAAGCTGGCCTGCAATGTGCCGCACCGTGGAGAGATGATGGCTCACCCCATGGAGAGCTGGAGCAGCAACATGACACAACAAAGAGACGCAGAGGAGAGACAGTGAAAGATGCAGCAGACCTGTGAGATGAGGTGGCTCAAGCAACTGAGTACCTTTCTCCCACACCAGAGGTCACAGTATCAGTTCCCAGTGCCTTCTAAAAAAGAGAAGGACAGGAAGAAAAGACAAGCAGACACGGAAAGAACACACAGCAAATGGACACAGAGAGCAGACGGCAAGTGCAAACAATGGGGGTGTGGAGGGAAAAATAATAAAGATCTTTAAAACATAAAAATGAAAGGAAGTACAAATACAACACAGTTAAGTGTTGATCAATTGAAGAAATAATATGACCAAAGAGTCACAGGAATGTAATCCTGTATTCCCCAAAGTCATGACTTTATAGAACATAACTGCCCCAAACAATGAGAATCAGCTGTGTAATGAATCTCTAAAAGAAGGGTACAGTATTCAGCATTTGCCAAACGTTTTGATGAAACTATTCTTTTGATGGATCATCTTAAAGAAACATTTTTTATTAAATGAATTATTATATTGTGGTCCCTGAAAAAAAAGCATTACCTCTCTAAATAAATAAAGTCATTCTAAAATATATAAAAAAGTTACTTCTACAAATGAAGAAATTGTCATTCTAGAGTATTTATCTGATTCTTGGGAGCTGAAAGGATGTCACCTTTCTTTAAATTGGAAGTTTACATTTTTTTCACCTACAAATCAGCTATTCTATGGAGCTCCTTCCCAAGTGTCCCTCTTGCATCCCAGAGAAGACCTATAATCTGTGCATGCATTACTATAGCAACAGTATTCATGCGACATTGACTACAACACTTAGTTTCTCTGAAAAAATTATTTTAAAGTATAAAATGAAAGCAATATACATTTTTTGACCTGCCTTACTCCCAGGATATTTGCAAAATCAAAGGTAAAAGCATTTGGTTAATTTTTGTTGTGCTATACACAAGTTGGTTTTTATTGTTTTTTATTGGGTTTGTTTTTTTGTGGGTTTTTTTGGTCCATTTTTATTTGAATGTCTCCATTGTTCCATGGTCTTATATAATCCTTTCATTATATCATCACCCAGAATGACTTCATTCTGAAACTACCATAAATGTCCATTCCTTTCACTTACTTCTAATTCTCCTAATCTACAATCATTTCAAAATTTCCCATCTTTACCAAATCTATTAGCCCCTCTCCTTTTCCACTATTTCCCAAAGACTCAAGGGAGCAAAAGCAAATGCTTCCTTGTTCATATCTTCAATTCTCTTGACCCTTTCCTCTTTTGAACTTACCCGGCAAAATTCCAACCAAAGATCTATACACACATCTTTGTTTTCCACTCTTAAAACTAGGCTGTGTTTGACAGAAGATTTGCTCAGTTTTGCAGATTGTTGCCCCTGTGAAATCTTGCAAGAGGCTCTGTTTGGCTTTGTGCATTTTTCCAAACTTTGCACCACAGACTTGCCAAAACTTTAGAGTGAAATTCCCAAAACTTTAGTGTGGACTTCTCTAATTTTAGGCCATGTCCCTAAGCAAGCCCCTGATCTCATCCTGAGCTCGTACCTAAGATAGTGCAATAGTGCTGAATCACAGAATGTACTGTACTTAGAAAGACTGCACAACAACCTGACCCCTTGCTGTAAGTCCACTGCCAGTTGCCGGATGACTTGTCCCAGACCCCTCTCAGTAAATTTCCAGTTCTCCATATCCCTTCCTTCTTTTGCCCTTTAAAAAATCTAGGTAAATTTATACTAACTGGAGTTGAGATCAGCTTTGCTGCCTTCTCTTCTCCCCTGTTCCAGCAGTTTGGATAAAGTCTGTCCTGACACTTTAACCACTGCCCACTGCTTTCCTTTGACATCACTCCATACTGAGAGTCTCTAAACTCTAATAGGTATCCAACATGCCCTGGCTTCTCTAAGTTTCTCAGTTTCACGTATTCCTTGTCCCTGATTAAGCATGAGATGAACTGTTCCTTGTGTTTTTCACAGAGAAAAAGCAATCTTATGGAACTTTCCTTAGCTGATAGTACCACATTTACAATTTTATTAGCAACTGCTTCTTATTCATTTTTCCTGGCTTCCATGCTAGCAAAATGGAAGAGGTTAATTCCAGTTTCTTTATCTAAAGATCATCCTCTTATATCTCAGGTCTTTAATTGTTACCCCCCCACCACATGTCTAGTCTTTAATTACAATCTCTTCTGCAAATTCTTTCTCTTCTGACCATGGCTTAAATATTTTACCAGGAGCCTGGCATCTGCCCTCATCTTAACTTTAAACATTCGATTAATATATTTTTACACACAAATTCTAAATACTAATGATGCCTGTAGTAGTCAGCCAAAGGGGTGCTGATGCAAAATACCAGAAATCTGTTGGCTTTTATAAAGGGTATTTATTTGGGGTAGAAGATTATAGTTACCAGGCCATACAGCATAAGTTACTTCCTTCAACAAAGTCTATTGCCACGTGTTGGGGCAAGATGGCTGCCGACTTCTGCCAAAAGTTCAGGCTTCTTGGATTCCTCTCTTCCCAGGGCCCTGCTTCTCTCTGGGCTCAACTGCTGTGCTCTCTCCATAAGACCATCTGTAGACTATCAGACTAACGTCTCTGTCTCTCTCCCCAGAGCTTCTGCCATGTCTAAGGAGCCATCTCTATTCCTCTGTGTTCTTCTCCTATATGTTCACTTCCAGGCTCCAGCTGAAAACTCCCAACTCTGTCTTTTGCCATGTCTTTTCTTTGTGAGTCCCCTCCCACCAAGGGGTGGGGACTCAATGCCCTACTGACAGGGCCCAATCAAAGTCCTAATCATAATTTAATCAATTAAATGTGATACCTCTGACAGACCAGTTTACAAACATAATCTAATAACTATTTTTGGAATTAATAAACAATGCCAAACTGCCACAATACCAAAAATTCATCTCAAAAACTCTCTCCTCCATTCAAGATTCAAATATTCAGTCTTCATAACAGACATTTTTTTGCATTCACATTTCATTAGCTGATCAAACTGAACATAATTAAATTAATTCCACCATGTCCCAAGTTGACCTGATTTCTGAGTTCAAGGTAACTTTTATTTAGCACAATGGGCTCTAATCTCTTTGTATTGTAATTGCCAAATTACTTTTTACATTTTCTTGTGGTCTGTGTAATGAAAGTTCAGTTATTTGCTTATAATTTGTGTTCAATAAAATAATTTGAATAAATGAATGAGAAAATTATTTTTAAAAATAATGGGATTATTATGCATTACTAATGCTAATTTTTTCTTAAAAACTGTCTACAAATTATGTGTTCTGGACATGAACATTATAATTTAATTTTATATTTTTGTAACAAATTCTTACTTATGTGTATGCTATGTATTTTGATAATGTACTTTTATTCTAATTATTGTAGCAGTACATCTTCATTAACAAAATTTCCTTATTAGAATATTTTAACTACATTACCTAAAAGTATGTTGATCTATATCCAGATAGGTACACAGGATGCATTTTATAAATAATCTCATAATTATTCCATTAGTAGTATTTTGGATTAATATTTAATATTTTCTCCCAAACCTTTTAGTGTTTAGGTTTTTTTTTCAGACATAAATGAACAATAAATTCTCATTGTATTTCTTAGTATTCTCTAAAAATAGACTCAAAAAGTATAATGGCTCAAATACAAAAATTGCATGTGTTGTTTTCCCCTCATACCCACATAACCATTCACAAAGGTATTTTAGACTGTTAGGTGACTCTTCACAAATATTTGAATCAAAGATCCAGACTTCTTCCCTTGGAAGATCCAAAAGCACTTACCACAAATTGGTGGCTTAAAACAATAGAAATTTATTCTCTTACAGGTCTGGAGACCAGAAGTCCAAAATCAGTATCATTAGGCAGAAATAAAATTGTCTATAGGGCCATGTGCTCTCTGGAATTTCTGGGGGAAGAATCTCCACCTCACCATTTCCAGCTTCTGGTGGCCCCTGGGATTCCAAGGCTTGTGGCTGCATCACTTCTATCTTCAAGACCAGCATCTGCAATTCTCTTTCTGCTCCATCTTCACATGACCTTCTCTCTATGTAAGTGTGAAATGCCCCCTGCTTCCGTTCTTATAATGACACATAGTGACTGTATTTAGGAGCCACACTGACAATCCATGATAATCTCTGCATTTCAAGATCCTTAAGTTAATTTTATCTGCAAACACTTTACCATCTAGGGTAACATCCACAGCTTTCAGTGAATAGGATGTGGATATCTCTGGGGAGATAATTTTCAATCTAATATAACCAGTGAGCTTGGAATAAGTTGTCAAGTCCCAGATGGAAACTGCAGCCCCAGCAAATAAATGGATGTTGTTTTTAATCTGCTAAGTGTGTGGTCTCCAGTCCTGATTTGAACCTATTCTTAACAAGACTGATAAAATGGTATATCTAAATATCAAATCTAATCATGGCACTTTCCATCTGGATATCCTCTGCTACCCCCCTATAGATTTCAGAAAAAAACACTAAGCACATTCTCATGAATATGTGCAAGTTTGATATGCTTCTAAAGCAAAATAGGGAAACTGTTCTTAATACATAACACTTTGAGGCCCTGAGCATGAGCCATTATCCTCTGTGGTTAAAGGTACTTTCAAGGAAAATGTGAGAGCTCTATGCTAGTCTGTGCACATACAGCATACTCTTCAGAAATTACACTCTCTTCCACCCTTCCACAGCCTCATCTGGCTAAGTGCCAGGACATTCATGCTCAAATCACAAACAACCTCCTCTAGAAGCTTCCCCTCCCAACCCTGGCTGGAATTGGCACTTTTACATTGCTTTCATAGTTACTCCATCACTATCACTAAATATTTTCTTATGTAAGGACCATGCCACTGTTTCATTCACTTCTCTGTATTCACTGTATAATATAGTGCTCGGCATGTAGTTATTTCTCAATAAATGCTTATTAAGTGAAGGGAATGCATAAATGAATAACTCCAGAACATGTGTTCGATGTGTTGTTCTTTTCTAGTTGATTTATAAAGAATATTTAATTTGTAAAAGATCATTCCATTCCCTTTCATACATATCTCAATTATTTCCCCATCTGTCTTTACAAAGAACTCATCACAAGTAAAATATTTAAATATTGTTTTTACTTCAAAAATGCATAATGAAAGGAAGGAAGATATGAAGGAACAAGGAAAGGAAATAAAGTAGGAAAGGGATAAAATGAATGATTTGGGGGAATTTGATATTAAATAACTTGTAACTTAGTTGGAAGCTAGAATAATTTGTGTTGTTTATTTTATCTACTTGTTTCTGTTTCTTTTTAAAACGTGTGTTTATGAGAGGGAGCAGGACTCATTTTAGGGCAAGAATTTGACAATAAAATATAGGGATTTATAGCAAAAAGACAAAGTTTGCCAGGAAGATGCAAGGGGAAGTAATTGAGTGCATAGAAGTGGGTACTACTCCCTAGAGGCAAGTTTATAGGTGGAAAAGAAGAAAATGGAGGGGCATTTCAACAAATGGCCTCCATTTTTTTCTGAAACATGAAGCGAAATTGTCTTCTGAGTGTAGGAGATGCTGTTAGTATACCCTGCCTCAAGAAAGTAGTGTTTGGGAAAGGTTTGAAACAGTCTCTTTGGACTGAAGGAAAGCAAAAGCCGATGATTGAGAACAAGAGATACAGACCCTATTTGTAAAATTACAAGGGAAAATCTGCTGCATTTTATCCTAAATCACTGCATTTAGTCTTTCTCCTTCTCATGGTTGCCAGATTAAATAAAATAAAATATTGTTTCCTTCATGTCTTGTTTAAGAAACAGACTGTTCATTTCCAATATATCCATAAAATTTTGTAAACTTATTAGTTAATAAATGTTTTTAAATAAATAATTGATATATAAACATTATAAGATATATTTAATTTATTTTACCAAGTTTTGTTTGTATAAAACTAAAAATACTATTCCATCATATAAACACATACACACATTTTCATTAGCATATTTTACAAAGTATTAATAAACTATACACTAATTAAGAGATGTTTATATTGTAAAGCTAAAGAGAAGAGGAAATTATGAGAAAAGTGAATAAGTGAATTTTGTTACTGATCAAGAAATATATATGTTTCCATAACTGATGCCCAAATGCTTCATTATATATGTCCCATTGGTTTCTTTCAATGTCATTTTGAAATGACATATTTGGAAAGAATAGTGGGCCACTTAATTGAGCACTGAAGGGAGAGAAAAGTGCAGGACGGTAAGACTCAAAGTTGATGTTTGTAATACAAATTATCTGTACCAAAGGGAGTTGCCACTGTGTCTCACTAAACTGACTCTATTTAGAAATAAAATGTATTTGGAGCCCAATATGTTGATTTCAGCGCAAATTATACTAAAATATGAGTAAATATTACCAGATTAAGTCATTTTATGTAGATTCAATTATGTTGCAACAGATTTTTCTCATTTACATTTTATTTCTGGGTGTTTTGACTACTGTGGGGTATTTTCATGCCTATTCTACAGTGATAATTATTCCTATCACAAACTGCAGCACTTTTATCAAGAACCTTGCAAACAACTCGGTTCCACAATTTTGTTATTAAAATTGCTAAGAAAAAATTGTCAATACTTGCTTTATTGATAAGTTGTTATTTTTCACTTTTGAAAGGTGTCCATTGTAAAAAATCAACACGTGTTCAGAGTCTAAATATCTATGTATAAATACATTGAAATAATATCATTATAACTGCTATTCCAAAATACTGTTCCAGGGCTCCTAGAGATACTAGAATGGTAGGAATTAGCAAACCTGTCTCAAAGGCTTTACTTTATCACTTAGGTATTCAAGTCTACTCACTAAGCTGAAATGCTCATAGACTGTGGAACTAAATAAAAGTCAATTTGGTGAGTAAATGGTCCATGCTTTAGAGAAAGAATGCAAATAATGACGGAAGATTTGATGGAAGATTTCAGGCTCAAGAAATGTTTGAAAGATAAGCTGTTTATTAATCTTTTCAACAAATAGTTGAATAGTGCAATAACTATTAGGTGGATGTCATTATGTTACCAGTTTTTTTGTAGAAAATGCTGGGGCCAGATAGGTGGGTGTGGTGGTTTGGAGCTGTATGTATCCTAGGAAAACATGTTCTTAAAGT
>JAQZBX010012900.1:0-40551 GCA_029593785.1 Cabassous unicinctus
AACCCAGGACCTTGTGCATGGGAAGAAGGCTCTCAATCACTGAGCTACATCTTCTCCCCACTGAGAATTCTTTTTTTTCTCATTTGTTTGTTTGTTTTGTTTTTAGGCGGTACCAGGGATCAGCCACTGAGCTAAACACCCGCTCTTCCATTTCTTTTTATGACCTCTCAACCCTCTCTCGTTTTCACTTACTCTTTTTCACAAGAACACAGAAAAATGCTGTGAATTCACAAGGGGGAAAGAGCCTTTGGACGTAAAATAATTAAATGCACAGCTACCAACAGAACCCAGGACATTTCTTAGTCTTCAGCAGACTATAAGCCCCATCAAAGCACCTGTGTTCAAGAAGGTATTCTTTTCTGTCTCAAAGAAGATACTCTTTTCTGCCTGTTTCTCCTTTTCGCTTATAGTGCTTTAACTATTTAGAAGAGCTAATTCTCTTCATAATCTTTTTTCTACTACTTTTCTGTAGTGGATACTTTTGCTCAGTAGCTGCTTTTTACAGTTTGGGTCTTATGGAAATGTCATATCTTACCATTATTTATTATAACCTGCTACTTGTTAATACAAAATGTCCAGTGACATTCACCTACACTTAGTTTTCATTACTGAGATGGTTTCAGTGGATTTATAAAACAACATGCTCTAAATTACTAGTTTTTAACTGACTTTTTTTTTCCTTTTCTCTTCTTCCTTACATAAAGCTTTGTAGCCATAGACTTCACTTTTGAAGTTTCTGTCTAAATTATTAGTCGAGTTTTGAAATACAATGTAGGAAATGTTGAATACCCAGCAATACCAAATTAATCTCTCACTTTAATATGTCATTCTGAAATATTATTTGTATGTTTTGAAAATTATATTTCTTAAAAAAAATTCACTCTAATCACCTGCATATATTGTCAGTCCTAAGGAAAACCCAGGCTCACCTTTTGGAAGAAAGGAAAGGCAAAATGTTAAAGAGAACATGTGTGTGTGTGGTGGGGGCTATTAAAATAAACATCAATACCTTTAAATCTCTAAGCTTCTTAAACTTGGGTATGAAGGCCATGCAAAAATGCAGATCACTTTAATTAGAAATCAGAGAAAACAACAGAATATCTGGACTTAAGATTTCAAATCAAAGTTAATATATTCCAAAAACTAAATTCAGAAGTAAAGAAATATAATAAATTCTAAAGTGTTTCACATAAAGATCTCATTTCAGTTTGCAAATTAGAAAGCATGCTAGCATCTGAAAAGCTTGGAAAGCAAACTCTAGACTAATCAACTAAGTCTACATTTAACCATTGTGCAATGTATAGAACAGATGGAAAAGAACTAGAAGGAAACTAGAAATGGAATTATGTGGCGAATAAACAAAGCAAGAAATTTTGAAATAGTACGTAAGAAGCCACTTTTGATGTTTTCAGCAGGTACGTATATCTCAGGCAAACACACATTTGTAGTTAGGTATTTTGTAATGAACCAGTGGAAACTTGTAAAAAGCAAGGGCAAATGTGGTAAAAGTAAAAACACCGTAAAAGTCCAGCTGATGACTGCAAATGGTTGTCCCAACTGAAATTGGCTTTCAGTAGTAGAACAATGTGGGACCGAACGTGGCCTGGGCTGAGCTCCGGCATCCTCATGGCCATCCCTAGAATGAATGCCAACCCAGGGATGGGCCGTGGAGGCCAAGGGGCCAGGCACACCTGTTCAGGGCCCTGCGCTGCCCGAGAGGTGGTGACAGATTGTGATCCTGTGGCCATGAGCTCTAGAGCTCATGGCTTCCTAATCTAAGCACTTTGTCTGGCTTCCAGAAAATGATGGAACCATGATTTCCTTGACTCCGATCTCCCACCCTTATTGCTTACATACTTAAAATATTAAGCAGTTAAGATTGGAAAACTCAGTGCAGTGTCAGGCACTGAGTAGGCCCTGGATGTGAGCAGTGGCCATGATTCTCATCATTTCTGTTGCTCACTTAGAAATCAGGGCCATATTGAAGACGAGCAAGGGCCTCGTTCCTCGAGCCTCACCGTGGTGTGGAAGTGTGAGCCCTAGGGAGGGCTAAGTGCTGTTTTGGTGCCGAATTCCTCTTGACCAAGGAAGGAGAAAATGTTAGTTCCTTATGAAATTGCTCTGCCCTTACAGCTAATCTTGCGTTTGCTTTTGTCCTCATGAAGGTCGCTAAGATAGCATTGCCCCTGTTTTTCTTGAGAGCGTCCTTAGAGGGTCTGTGTGGTGAGAAGCTTTGGAACTGAGTCCTCTGTAACCCAGGGAGGGCTTCCATTTTCTTGCTAATGGGAGTGCTCAGGACACATACTCCATGTTCTCTCACCTGACTCTCCGTGGTTTTCAGACTTTCGACGAGGCTTTAAGAACTTCTCTGATGATTTTGTTCTGAACTTTTTCCGCTGCCTTGACTAGAACTGAGTTTGATTGTCTATACTGACAATTTACTACCACAAAGTCTTTAATATTTTCACATGTACGTTTTATTTGCCATTTCTTGGTTTTGGAACGGGCACATAGTACCTATTATAATGGAGAATAGTCATCTTTATTCCTTCCTGTAGTAACAGTGGAGAACACAGCTAGCCTGTTTGTTAACACCCTAACAGTGATTCCCAAAGTCTCCACACTTTGCGTTACCATGCTTTACTTTTGGGGGTAAGATACAGACATTTTCAGTGGACTTGAGCAGGGCATTCTCACTGTGCCGATGACTTGTAAACAAGGGAAACCCCTACGAGGCAGTGAGGAGCAGAGGAAAGAGTGGCAAGGGGGTAACCTAGGTCTGGGGCCCCGGGCTCTGCTTTCCTGCACGCTCTTGGCTGCTTCACTCTGAGGCTTGTGTCCACACTGTTGCCCTGTTGAGCTGCTTACAGTTTGCCCAGGGATCTTGTAGAGAAGTGGCAGACTCCAGAGCACTTACTGCTGTCACATGTAGAGCTAGTCCCAGAAAGGTACCTGTTGGTACTTCTGCCTATTATTTTTTTATCTCCTCTTTGATTGAATGCCTTGGTATCAATATTGTTGATTTCTTCCTTGTCATCATAATTTCCCTGTAGTTATTTAATTTCCAGAAAAACCTTGAAACATGGCATTTTTATTTGAATATGTAGTTTTCCCTTTTTTTCATTTACTCTATCATGGACATCATATTTGCAGATTTATTTCATCTTCAATATTAACTATCTTTAGTTTAAATGCAGGTTTTAATCTAAATCATTAATTAACTTTGAATCATTTTCATAGTGTGTTTTCTTTGCACTTGTTTATTTTCAGAAATAAGTTCACTTTCTAAATGAAAGTAAAGTGAAGTCATTTCTAAGTGTCAGATTTTGAAATTTTTAATAGAAATACCAAAGATAATTGGAGAATAGGACAATTGTTCAAAAAATAGGATATGGCCAAAACACAGACACACACACCAGTAATTCTAGGAAAGCTCTCATCCCATTTATTGGAGCATATAAAAACATGTTATGTTAGAAATTTAAAAAACAAACAACGAAGCATCACTAGCACAGCTCTGAGTTTTTGCTAGAATAACAGCAGGGCTGTTAAACGTGCCTTCCCGTCTCTGTTAGCCAAATCACTGTGTCTACCCCTTATAATAAGTAATCAGTACTAAGTGATCAAAAGCCTGGAAGGCAGAAAGGAGAAAATATTTGGTCATTTTAGAGCAATGGCTAGCTCATTCAAAGCAAAAGACTAGATAACTTAGCAGTGAATGTCTTCAACTTTCTGATCGTCTCTACGAACTCTCTCTCACTAAGAAGCAGGGCACAGGTAATGGGTGCTGGGCTCTGTGCACGTGGCCTCAGTGCTGGGGGATCCGTGTTAGTCCTCGCCACAGCCTGGAGCACCTTGGACTACCAGGGTTTAAAGGGCAAGTTGACAGGCACAGGCTGTTTAGGTGGCTTGCCCAAAGTTTCACATTCATTTATTTAACACATTCTCGTTGAGTGCTTCCTGGGTGGAGACACTGTCTCATTCCTCAAGAGGAAGATAGAGAATAAGAAAGTGAGTGCATAAATGTAGGCAGCAGCACCGTCGTGAGAAGGGGCTTGATCTAAACACAAAGAACTGGGTTGGAGGGGCTGGAAGGTGGCAGCGGCCGTGCCTCCTTTACTTGCAAAGCTCAGACAGTGACTGTGGTTTTTCACGGTTTTATTGAGGTCTGATAGTTTACAATTGTTTAGATTTAAAATTTACTATTTGGTCAGTTTCAAGATATGTATAAAGCCTGGAAATCATCAGCACAATCAAGATAACGAGCACTTACATCTCCCCCAGAAGTTTTAAGGAAGCAGCATTGGAGCCGAGGTCTGAATGAAGAATGTCGCAGGCCAAGGGAACAAGGGACAGCCTGTGTGATGCCACAAGGCTTGTGCGAGCTGGGCAGAGTTGAGGCTCCGAGAAATCCTTGGCATGAGCAGAAGAGGCAGCGGTGGGGACTGGAGCTGGGGAGGTGAGCCTGGTGGAAAGGCAGGGCCTCGAACACGGCGGAAAGGTGTGCGGAGACAGGAGCCCCTGAAGGACTGAGAGCACGAGAGAAGCATATGCTGATTTGTTTTTCTTAAAGAGATCCCTCTGGCTTCTGCCTAGAAAAATGACTGCATAGAGACAAAATGATCTTGGCAAGAGATGCTGGCCACGTGGGTTAGGAGAGTGACAGTGACAAGAAGCGGCAGGACTCAGGATGGCCAACAGGACATCCTTGCGGAGCTGGCCCAGCCCAGGCAAGCCCGGCTCGAGGGCCCGTGTCCCTGTCTCCTGTGCCGTTTGCCCGCCGATGGCAACCGAGACCCAAAGCACCGGGCACAGGCCCCCACCCCCTGCATTTGTAGGTTTTGCTTTCCCTGTTTTTCTACTTTATTTTGGCAGTATAGTTCATAGGCCACGTGATTCTTCTCACCTGTGTCACGACCAGCTCTTCCATGTAGACATCGTCAGCCTCCTTCATTTGAATTTCTTTAAACTTGTATCAACAGCCTTGTCTTACGTTTAGTCACTGGTAGGATTGTCGCCCCAACTACCTGCAGCTTCCCTGAGGAAAGCGTCCACATTCTCATGTCTTATGTCTACAGTACCTTGGGTTATACTTTGTTTAGAGAGGATTTCTTTCATTGTACTTAATTGACAGGATTTAAATATAGTCGTGTTTAGAAATATAGAGGATTTGTTATAATTCTCCTAAGAATATGATAGCAGAATATATTTGCACCTTGTACAACCCAAATGCGGGCAGTACCTTATTTTATGTCATTCTGTAGCCTGGATGTCTATTCTTGGTAGACTCTACTGCACCAGGAGAAAGTCTGTGAGGACAGGCTACTATTGTGCTCCACTCTTCCTGAGGCCACGCTGAGGCCTAAATTGGAGGGACAGAAACAAAAGGAAGGGAAAGGAGGGGAGCAGGGGAGTGTGTGTGCCTGTTCATAGTGTGCATGCCACGGAAGTTCCTTACTGTGGTCGTCCTTGTAGTGAAAGCGAGTACCTGAGTTGGTTTAATTTTTCTTGGCTTTTCAGATATGAAGATAATACAGTATTTTTTAAAATACAATTTAATGCATTTGGAAGAAGGAAAGTGATAGAATCTCAACATTTAATACAAATTAGAAAAACCCTTTTTTTAATCATTGAACTCGTTTAAAATTATCTCAAAAATCATCTCACCCAAAAATAGTTCAAGAAAGTCTTAAGGGTAATTCTTTTCCAAATCGACATTTGTATTACTATCATGCCTTTATATGCTGCTGTTATTGTATATCCTTTAGCTATATCATTAACAGCTATATGATTATGTCAATACAGATATTATATTAAGTTTGTCTCCTCCAGCTTAGGATGAAAAATGAAAAGTATTGGACAGAGGAAAAAATGCTATGAATGTTTTCATTGTTTCATATGAAATAAAATCTGTAAGGAGAACTGACATTATAACCATGCAGTAATTATTAATATCTTACTGAATAAAACTAGTCTTAAATTTTTTCATGCGGCTTAGATAGCTTAATTTTATCATTGGAGATTTTTTTTTGCTTCTAGAGAATTAAGTTTTATTGGACTAGATGTTAATTACAGAAACAGAAACATACACATATTTATCTACAAGTTTTAAAAACCAGGCTATAAATGTAGGAAGCAAATATACACAGCAGTAGGCATTATTTGGCTCGCAGCTTTTTTTTTCCCGACATGTCACCCTGATGCCCAGGAGATGGGGTCTTCCTAAACTGTTCACCCTAAGGTCCTGCGTTAGCCATTTCAACAACCCGCGAACTTCGTTATCCTCGTCCTCATCCTTTCAGAGTGACTGCGTCCCAGCACCTCTGTCACAAAGGAAGTAAACAGCACTGTTGGTGGGGAGAGTAGGAACCAGATCACCGCGCTAGATCCACCGTGAGTGGGCCCCACGTGCTGGAATTCTCTTTAATCCGGAAGGTGTCGTTACAGGTCGCCAGCCAAGCATGCAGTCGCAGCTGCCGTTGAGGTGGCAGTGCCGCAGGAGCAACAGGAGCCCCAGGGTGAGGACTGCAGTCAGGGTCTCGGCGAAACCCACAGGTGAGGGATTTGGAAGCCCTGTGGGCGATGATGAAGGGCAGTTTAGGGTTATAGAAACTGAGGGAACTGGAACCTCGTAGGAACTGAAGGAAAGTGTGTATAGCACATGTAGGGAGGCCACTCAGGAAGCAGGGAGCTTTGAAAAAAAGATTTTAACCCCGCAGGCATGCGGTGAAGGGACCAATACAGAAAAGGGCCTTTCTTCTCCAGGGACTAGGGAATGGAAAAAGAGTTGGTAAAGCATGTAAGCTGAAGTAGAAGGAAAAATCAGAGACTGAGAGGAAGCCAGCAACTGAAGGGCAAATGAATCAGGAGGCCATAAATAACATTTAAAACTTATGCTAGGCTAACCCTGTTATATAGGTTAGTTAGCTAACTAATCTTTGCATAGCCAGTACTATGTAATTCTTTACTCTGAGTAATTCTCTACTCTGAAGAAAATATAGTTCTTTACAAGAGCAGCAGTGCAGTGGGAAAAGTCCTCGAGAATCAATATCCCTGTTCTCCCAAGTGGTGGCAAGTGGCAAGTTACTCTGTGCAACATTGACAGAACCTAAACAAAAGCTGAGTTTTGGGCTCTGCTCATTCATCACACATCTTCTGAAACTCATGAGTCAAGGAAAAGAAATCAGATGCAAAATTATGTAATTGATAGAATTTCATGGCTGGAAAGGGCTTCTGGGACCAGCACTACTCTCTCACTGTACATACCTCTTCTACATACCTTCATATATACTATACATGCTAGGGAGATTTTGCTGGGGCACTCAGTGTCAAGGCTTTACTTGTTTATGCATCACGCTACTCCTATTTCAAAAAGCGAAGAGAGTTCATCTATAAATTGTGTCAAAATATTCTTCTTATAACTTGCTCCTAGTTCTTTTCTCTGATGTTCCACATAAGAAGTTTGATTCCTTTTTTCAGGTGGCTACCATTTTCAGTCCATCTTGAAAAATTGCTTCTTTCCTTCACCATAACTTCTTAAGGGTAAAATTTTAAACCCTGTGGCAGTTTGACAGTATTTATGAATCCCAAAAAGAGAGATTATGTTTGTAAACTAATCTATTCCTCTGGATGTGATACCCTTTGAATGCATTAGATTCAGCTAACATGTCCTGATTAAATTACCTCTTAAGATTAGGGCTTTGATTCGAGCATGTCAGTAGTATGTGACTCAGGGTTGAGTCCCCGCCCCCTCGGTGGGCTGACAGAAACAGATACTCACTCAAGAAGACACGTGGAAGAGGAGAGAACTTGGTCCTTTTGGTCCTGCCATATGACAGAAAGGAGAAGGTCAAACAGCTAAAGCCCAGGGAAAAGACATGAGCCATTCACCTGATAGTTTGCAGCTGAAGAGAACAGAGCAGCTGAGCAGCTGAGAAGGCCCGAGAGACCAGGCAGAGATGGTTCACTGTCATGCTTCAACATGTGGCAACTAGCTTTGGTGAGAAAGCAGCCTTGAGTTGGACTTTTTAGGGCCTTGTAACTGTTAAGCTTTTACCCCAAATACCCTTTATAAAAGCCAACAGATTTCTGGTACTTGCATCAGCACCCTTTTGGCTGACTAATACAATCCCCAACTTCCAGTTTAGTACAACTGTAGGTGTTCATTGTTGAGTTGCTTAGCTATCTAGTTGTCCTCTTCTCTGTGACAGCATCCCCATTTCCCCCTAGCATTTGGTTGTAGACCCTTCACCGCCCTGGTAGTGTTCCTTCTGGTGTTTCAGCTTGTCACTGCTAACCTTAATGTGGAAGACCAAACCCCAACGCAGTACACCATGCATGTCCTGACAGCAAAGAGCTGGCTCTTTACCCTCATCCACTCTAAGGTGGCATTGAGGTTTGGGAGAGCCATTCTGTTTTATTGGTTTATATGGAGCTTGGCAAGCTAAAATCTCTCCAGCTATTTTCTTAAAACTGTATTCATTTTATTTTTTTCAACCAAAATATCAGACTGAACTGGTCTCAAACTTTGTTAGGTATTTTACCATCTTTCCAGTCTAATGTGCAAGCACAATGTGTGTGCCATGGTCATGCCTTTTGTAGCCTTTTGTAACGTGTAACAGACATTGTAACATGAGCACTAGCTGCTGTCAATGTCAAAGCTGCTGGTAGTGGGTGGAATTGTGGCGTGTTGATTATGAGAGAAAAGTGAATTTGTCTGGTTTGGTTTAAATGGAGCAAATGAGTTTGAAGCAGTGACGGAAGGGCTGTAAGGAGTGTTTTTTTGTAGAAGGGAGGGTTTGAAGGATGGAAGTAGCATGCTTGTCTGGGGCTTCCAAGACTAGACAGGACCTTGATGAACATGATCTTATCAATAACCAGGGGTAGTCACAGTAACTAAGTTTTGCAGAATAATTATATAAATTAGATGTGGTTGTTGTTGTATTTTTATTGAGA
This sequence comes from Cabassous unicinctus, assembly GCA_029593785.1. Classification (NCBI taxonomy): domain Eukaryota; kingdom Metazoa; phylum Chordata; class Mammalia; order Cingulata; family Chlamyphoridae; genus Cabassous; species Cabassous unicinctus. The sequence continues at coordinate 8,956 of JAQZBX010012900.1, forward strand.
AGTAATACTGTCGAGCAAACTGGGATATTCGTGTCAGCAATCAACACATTTTCTTGTAGAAAAGCTACTTGTGAAACCAAATCAGAGTGTTGCTTTACTGGGTTTAAAGTCAGAACGTTGTCACTCAGCTGAGCTTAAGAAGAGTCCTCCAGCTGTGATGGCTGCGGCAGTAGCCTGCTGCTGTGACCCTGGAAGCGCATCTCCTAGATGGCTCCTGAGTGCCACTGAACACCATGGACCCCGCCCTGCATTTCCTTTCCCAAACACGTGGACTTATCTTTCTTTGCTGCTGTATTCCTATAAGACATCCGTTACAGGAAGTCAGTGCCACAGCTTACCCTATCCCAGACATCCCTCAGGCAGCCCTTAGCCAACCTGTCACAGGTTTTCCTTAGGCAGAGGCCGAAGGAGGCCACCCTATGTTGATAGGGTCCATCATTTAACGTCTGGTTTTTGAAGTGACTGTCTTCTCTCTCGCTGTCTTCCTCAAGGAAACTTCTAGGTAAGGGATTGCGTTTTGAAGTTGTTCTAAGGATAAGCATGTGGGAGTTACAACCTGTTATTCTCAATAGAGATTAGGAACTTAAAAACGTCAGTCTGGGTGAACATGAAGATATTTATGTAGAAAGCATCTAACAAGTGTATTCCTTAGATGTCTACATGGACAGTTTCTGTTTTATTCACAGAATAATTTAGAGATGGGCTCTGGTACTGGAGGAAGGTGGAGAGTGCCACAAGGAAAGAGCTTTCTGCGCCAAGGTTTTCCATGCTCTAGAATATGTATGACGGTGCTTCTGTATGTAAAGTGCCTTCATAGCTTCTGGTAACTCTTAACTAAAATGAGAGTACTTTGAGGGGAAAAGGAGATACAGAGTTGAGAGTGCCTTTCACACCGCTACTTCCTTGGTCCCTGGGAGGACCTCCTACACATCTTCCCCCTGAGCTCAGCATGACCTGTTTTGAAGCCTTCCTGAAGGTCTCAGATAATACTTTTCGGTTTCTCCTTTGTTTGGAGAACCATAACACACATCACACCTTCCGTGGTTAACAGTCTGTATCTGTGTCTGTCTTCACTCGTTAGACTGTGACCACCCTTCAGTGCTCGGTCATTCGTTCACCACGTGTTCATTAAGGTCCTTTTGATGTGGGAGACACAGGAGTGAAAGAGAAGCAAAAGGCACATCGTGTTACCATTCACTGAGTGTGTATGTGTGTGTGTGAGGGATCACAGACAAAAACAAGTGAACAAGCTAGTTTAAGACCATGGTAAGTGTTCCAAAGGCAGAAAGCAGGGCTTGCAGCTACAGAGCTATGGAGAGGCTGCTTTCACTCAGTGAGTCACAAAAGACCTCTCAGAGATCATGTCTTAGCTGTGCAAGGCCTGGTGAGGGGATGGCCCTGCAGATACCTGGGACAAAAGCTTTCTGGCCCGAGGGACTAGTGAGTGAAAGGTTCCAAGACAGGAGTAAGGTTGGCATCTAGTTAACTCAATACCCCCAGTGCCTTGCTAGAAGCTTCAATATGAACATTGGTGTAAGGTGAGTGAATTAATAGAATAATTGCACGAAGGCTTCTGTATGAATTTTGACATGTCTCAGTAAAGATTCCAGTAAAGGCATGTGGCTTGTCATGTCTTGACTGAAGAATAGTGGCACACTGTGGCAACCTCAGGGAGGAAGGATGAAGAACCTCTTTCTCTGACTGTAGGGTTGACGGGACACGGCTAGATTGTGCTGGAATGGGGGTGTGGATACTCAAATGGAAATCCCAGACACTTCAACAGTACTTTTATAGAGTCCTTTTTCTAACATGCTTTTACCTTGTTCTTCATTGTTACCTTTTACTCACTGAAAATTTGGTAAGACCAAGATGTGGGAACGTTTATATATAATCTATTTTCTTTATTAAGTTCTAATAATTTCCTTTTTTTTCTATATAACCTCAAGAAGATTGTCAGTTTAGCATTTAATAATATAGGGTAATATTTGTATTTCAGACCTTGAATCCCAAGAAAATGCTCAGATTCAAAAGAAATGTTTGAGATTGTAGCACTTTACCCAGATGCAGATGCTACAGGGTTTTAGTAAACTTACTGCCAGTTGGAATCCAAAACAAAAAGTAAATCATATCACGTTTTGACTTAAAATCGATTACTTTTTGGCTTGTGTCTTAATTTTTTTCTCAGAAATTAAAAAAAAAAAATGAGCCAGATTTATATCTGTGTTACATGAAATTTACCATTATTGTCATCATTATTTTTCAAGAAGCAAAATGAACAAAAATAATTCCTATGCTAATATTCTCGCTGTCCTGATTTTGTGATAATCAGGGTAGGCTAAACATTCGCTATATTAGAAACCATGCATGTGTCCCCAGACCTCGTTTTTCTCCCTACGTCTGGTTTTTGGAATGCTGGTGATAAAGTAAGCCTGATTTATTATATGACCATCCTGTAAGGGAAATGACTGTACCTCTAGGTATCTTTGGTCAACCTTAAGAGATATAACAGGGGGACGGATGTGGCTCAAATGGTTGGGTATCTGTGTCCCATATGGAGGAACCTGGATTTGATCCCCGGAACCTCCCGGTAAAAAGAAAAAAAAGAAAAATACAGAAGGCGCGTGGGCCACCAGGCCCCACGTGTGAGTGTGCTGCCAGGCCCCGCGAGCCATGCTGCAACATGATGACATAACAGGAGAGTGACACAAGGGAGAGCCAAGATGAGACGCTCCAAAAAACCAGGAACTAAGGTGGCGCAGGCAGTAGAACACCTCTCTCCCACATCGGAGGTTCTGAGGATCAAATCCCAGTGAAGACAGGAGGAGAAGGATGAGACGAGAGGGCAGGAAATGGACACACAGAGTTGCCCAGTGAATGGACACAAAAACCGGGGGCGGAGGGCGGGAGTTAAAAATAGATAAAAGTAAATATATAAATAAATAAACCCTTAAAAAAATGTATAGGGGAGGAAGATACGGATTATAGTTAGTAGTAGTACTTTGACGATGCTCTTTCATGATATGTTAACAAATGTTTCACAGCAATGTGGGGTGTTTGTGGGGGGGTGATGTGTGGGAGCCCTGTATGACGTTATGCATGTTTGTTTTGTAAGTTTACAATGTTTACTGAACACTTACAGTTTATGTATGTTCATTTATGAATGATATGCTTCAATAAACTGTTTTAAAAAATATATTATCTAAAATAAAATAAAGAAAAAATGCAAAAAAAGTAATAATTCCTCTCTCTGTGAGGTGTTTTGTTGAATTTTTATTACTATCTCATGACTGTCCTTTTTGTCTTCTTCGATCTAACATCCACCCATCTTCCTGTTGGAGAATTCTGCCTTTTTAAAGTATATGTTTCCATCATGAGTTCGAAAGTAGTCACAAGTTGGTTCTTTTTAGCATCCCAAGATTGTCTTCCACAGGTCTTTGAAGCATCTCTCCACCCAGTTGGTGAAAAGTTGCCCATTTTGACGCTTGGGCATCCCTCTGTTATCCTTCCAGGCAAGAGTGCCCCGTGTAGCTGTGTTTAATTAGCTTGATTTCAACATAGTTTGTATTTCATGGGTGGAAACACACATCTACTGATAAATTATCTGTCATTTGATACTCAAGGTGAAACTTATAAGCACAGGTGAAATTTTTGGGATTCAGGGTTTTACCATAGCAGAGAAATGATCAGAATCACCTACATGGTGACATTTAAGATGGCAGGGCTACTCCAAATGAAAGTTTTCTCATTGCATCCACTAGGTCTTTGCCAAAGTGAATCGTTGTTCTGCTGTGGGTTTGTATACCACAGCCTGGTTTCTTTATGCAGCTCAGGGTGTATGTTCGTTGTACATTTTGTATAATGTATTTAACCTACTCTGATATTGCAAGTGCTTGTACGCCATCTTCTGATGGTTTTAGTATTCTGTGCTTTCGTAAAACTGGATATCGGTGTTTTTTTCTGAAGTTTGAAATCTCAGAACAATTACTGTCTTCAGTTAGGTGATAGTGCCTTCTCTATAAGAGGATTATTATGAAATTAAAATGAGAGAAACCTAAAGCACTGGGCAGAGCATCTGACGTGCAGAAGGTCCTCAGTAAGTGTCCCTTTCCTCCCCTACATCATCGCTGTTTTATGAGCTCTTTCCATGAGTTGGGCATCTTTTAAATGCTTTACCTGTATTGAATTTTTAACTTTACACTTACTACACTCCTTTAATCCTCACGACAACTCTATGTTCTATATTACAGATACTGCTACTAGCCCCATTGTTACAGATGAGGAGCCGGGGCATTACAATTTTAGATAATTTAGAGAACTTGTCCAAGATCTCACAGTTAATGAGTGACATTGCTGTGCAACGACCTGGAAGTCTAGCTGCAGAGGCTGTGGCCTAACCACTGTGCTACAGGGAGGAAGGGCTCGTGCCACAGCACAAGTGTTTGGGAGGTGCTAGGAAAATTCCAAAAAGGGAAGTTTCCTGGGTTTTAGCTGAATTTTGAAAAACGGATTTACCAATCTTGGTAATCAGAATGACTCATCCACTGATTCCTCCATGTCTTTCTCATTACTAAAAATCTATATTCTATACATCAGAAATATGTCATATCATTGGTAGGAACCAACACAGAAATTTTCTGGCCAAAGTTTGGTAATGCCAGCAAAATTCCCCTTGCTGTTTTTTGCTCTATTGTGATCTTCAGGGACTAAACCATTTCCATAAACACCCGAAACTGTAAATGTCTTAACAACACTTCAAAATTAGGCATAACACAATATCTTTCTAATTTAGTATCTACCAGGCTCATATGTAAATTCTATGAGAGTGGGAGCCTCGTTTGCTGTTTCTACCTCTGACAATCCGGTGGCTAGAACAGAACCTGGCACGTGTTTAACTCCCCATAGATGTTTCTTTATGAATGGAAGCATTCAGGCCCTCCGTGAACTGATTCCTGCTTGCTCTCTGACTATCACTCCCCATCCCTCTTTGCATCGTGAGCTTCAGGCCTTTGGAACTACCCGTGTGTATGTATCAAAGTAAAATCTACCAAGCCCACTCATAAAGGTATCCAGTCTTGAGTCTGGACCTTTTGAAAGCTGTGTCCTGTGTCCAGTACCCCTGGGAAGCCAAATTGCCTGATTCCTCCAAACTTGGTTTGCTCTTCTTGGCTCCCCCAGCCTTGTGTCCATCCCTCTGTGGCATTTGCCACACCGCGCTGAAACTGCCAGTCTAGCTGTTCTCTCTCCTACTGGACTGTAAGCTTTCAGAAGGCCTTGTCATTGGTTGGGTGGTAGATTGAATTCATGAATTAACGGATGATACCAGTAGCATCTTATGTACCTGGCTAGAAATATTGTTGGCCACAGACTTTACATTATTTGCCTGGACTTCATCCACTCATCATGCTTTTGTACAAAATGGTTGCTCCTACCCCAGCAGTAAACTCAGTCTTCCTTCCTCGTATGCACTGCAGTCTTGCATTGACTTGGAGTCTGAGGAATCTTCTGGAACATGGGCAAAAGTTAAAGCCATTGCAGTATAGCCCTACCAGATAATCAGCATGTGCCCTTGGGAGTGATTTCTTGGTTGATTTAAGTGTACCCTGACACCTGAGCCCACTTGTCAGGCTCCTATGGACCTTCTTGGTTAATGAGTTGTAACATTTTCAAACTATTTATCATAGTAGTAATCCTTATGTCTTTGTTATTATTCAAACCTTGATATAATTGCTAAGCGCTGCTCAGATTTAAAAAAAACAACATAGGTTTCTTACATACTGGCAAAACATTTCATTGTACTCTCAGTTTCCTGCATTGTAGTGGTCCCAACTTTTATTTTATATTTTATTGGTTTTCACATTCAGTTTTTTAAATAATTCACATCATTATAAAGCAATGTTTATATTATTTAATATTTAAAATTTCAGGCAGCTTATTTTTTTAATGGTTTTAGTGTATTATATTTTGCCACATTTTGCAGATTTTACCCTGGAGAATTTAATATGTAAAAAATATTGCAAAAGCCCGCCCATCTTTTCATGAAAAACTCTATGTCTGTAAGCATATAGGCAAAGTGGCCATTACCTGGTTGAATATGGATGGGGTTGCTCCTCAGAAGCAGCAGCCACAGGCAAAGGCCAGACATACGCAGCTGCCTGTCACTCTCCAGCAGTCCAGAAACGTTTATGGTACCCTCGCAGTGAACAAGACTGCTTTTCCAGCAGGGGTCCAACTTGTCAGAGCCGAAAGCCTCTGTTGGCCCTCCCGACTGTATGGTTAAGGTGAATCTCTGTTGGCTACCCCACCTGTATGGTTATGGTATAGCTTAAGCCTATGAGGCAGAGTAATCGTGTAGCACACTTGAATGCACAACACCATGGTGCTGTGCGCTGAGCCCTGGTCCCAAAAGGCTGCAGAGGCAGGTAGTACAGGGGTGGCCCAAAAGGCTGAAGTGATGGTCATGGAGGGCCACACGTAGGGTTAGGCGGAGAGGTGGGGGCACTGCACACCTGCCTTCACCTGGCTGGCTTTTATGTCTGTTACATCAGTATATGCCCTGCCAGGATTTGATGGTTTGCAATAAAAAACACTAAGAAAGCAAATGAAGAAAGTGTGGCGAGAAAGGGAGTGTGGTGATCCAGTTGTGAAAGCCACCACGTGGAGGTGCAGGCCATCCACCGCCCTCCTGAGCAGTGCTACCATTGTCACCGGTCCCCTGGTGCTGAGGGGTGGGAGGCCTGGCCCTGCGTCTCCGCCTGTCCTTGTAGGTTCAAATCACGTGTTTCTTTACAACATTGGCATTTGTTCTATATATACTAGCATCAAAAGTCGTCCTTCTTTTTGTTACTTAAGGAAATTTTAGAAATGAACCATCTTACATGTTTAATTCAACAACCAATCTACTGTTTTCTTATTCCTCTAAACCATTTACTTATAACCAAACTTACAAATTGCTTTGCTCTTGTTTATTTCTATCTTTTTAGTTTCCTGGTTTAAAGACTCTTGTTTATCAATTTTCATTACACAAATTTAGTTTGCATTCTGCAAATAAATGCTGAAGATTAATATTTTCTTGTGTTTTGATCCATAGGATTATAATTTATATCCAGTGTTTCTCAAAATGTGGTCCAAAGACTGCTGATTCCATAACCCTTATGGGAGGGTGTTTGTTAAACTTCGCTTTCTACCCAAAGACTCAAGAGTGGCTTTGTGAAGGGCTCAGAAATCTGCATTTTAATTATGTGTCCTTATGACTCCTAACCTTTAAAGAAAATACCTCTACATTTTATGTCTCAATATGCTTGTATACTCTCATGTAGTGCCCAAATTTTAGTATAAAGCTCCCTTAAAAACCCCTTCCATTTTGAAAGGTTGAGTGAAAAATTCTAATTGCTACATTTAAGTTGTTGTCGGTGACTATTAGTCAGCCAAAGGGGTGCTGGTGCAAAATACCAGAAATGGGTTGGTCTTTATGAAGGGTCTTTATTTGGGGTAGAAGCTTGCAGTCACCAGGCCATAAAGCGCAAGTTACCTCCCTCACTAAAGTCTATTGCCACGTGTTGGAGCAAGATGGCTGCCGACATCTGCCAGGGTCCAGGCTTCCTGGGCTCCTCTCTTCCCGGGGCTGCCTCTCTCCAGGCTCAGGCTTGCTTCTCTCCACAAGGCCAGCTGTAGACAGTCTGTTTTCCAGGGGCCTTCTCTCCTTCCTTTCCTCCAGGCTCCTCCTCGTGCGGACTTCCCTGGGCTCCAGCATTAAGACTCAGCATCAGGACTCCAACATCAAAGCTCCAACTAACTCCTCTGCTCTGCCATGTAGTTTTATCTCTAAGTCCCCACCCACCGAGGGGCAGGGGCTCAACGTCCTACTGACGTGGCCCAGTCAAAGCCCCAGTCATAACTTAATCACGCCCAGAGGAACAGGCCAGTTCACAAGCATAATCCAGTATCTGCTTCTGGAATTCATGACTATATCACACTGCCACAGGGACCATGTTAGCCTCACTTTCATTGCCTCCCTTGTCTAAATCATCCAGTTTAGTTGTAGTTTTAGCACTTGAAAATTGCCTCTTGATTCTGACAGTGAATTATATTGTAGAAATACCGTTCTTTTTCCTTCCTGTCGTGTTTCTTCCATCATCACTATCGTGGTTCCTCACTCCCCCTCCATTTGCAAATAGAATATATTCTAGTCAGTAGAATAGCTGCTTCTCAGCCTCCTGCTTGTTTCTACACATCAACCTTTCTCCTACCAAACTTAACTCAACCTTAATTCAACAAATACAGAATCAGCAGTATCAGAAGTGAAAGCCATTTTTAGATAATGTAGTTTGACCTTTCATTATACCATTAAGGGAAATGAGATACAAGTTATGAAGTGATTTGCTTACTCTTTGCCTGGAATTGACAACAGTAGGATTAGAACTAAATTTTCCTGAATCCAAATTATTTATTTGGTAGTCTGTCCACTATACAGCAGACCCTTCTCTGAGTTCCAAGCCCAAATATCTCTTGCCATACATTTTCCCAGATGTTCTACTTCTGTACTTGTTCAATAAGTGTTTTTTCATCCTTTTTTTCTTTACATTTTATTTTATTATTTGTTTTATTCTATTTTATTCTATTTTGTTTTATTTGTGTATAAAACCGACTTCCCTTACCTTATACAGGGATGGGAAACAGTGATTTATGAAGCAAGTCATGGACATTTGTATGCAGTCATGCACCAGTATGATTTAGATACTATACATTGGCTGTAGAAAATGGGACTACTCTTTCTGAATGTATCTCTTTGTATAGTGTTTCTAGTGGTTGCTCTGTGTGCTTCAATATGCATATGTAGCTGCTGCAGTCTGCTGAATCCACCTCTTAAACCACTTCCAAGTGAAGTATAGAAACCTCACTTCCATTTAGGTGCCTCCACCTTCCCAACTGTCTTAGTTTGCCAAAGGGCTGCCTATGCAAAGTACCATAAATGGGTTGGCTTTTATAAAGGGGCTTTATTGGGGGTAAAAGCTTATAGTTCCAAGGCCATGAGAAGTTCAGCTCAGGGCACCATAAGAGGTGCTTGCTCATCAGAGTCAGCTGCCACGTGATAAGGCAAGACGGCCGCCAATCTCTGCGGACGTCTCTGCCTTTCTCAGCTGTAGACATACCTGGCATAGGGTTAGTCTCCCTCGGGCCTCCTCTCTCAGGCTCGGCATCTCCACTTTCTTTGCGAATTCAGCTGCAAGCTTTCAGACATATGGCTCATTCCTCCCTATGCCTCAGCTCTTTGAGCCTCTTGGTGGCTTCTCTCCTTGCAGCTCTCCTCACCACTGCAGGATCAAATGTGTTGGCTTCCTTCATCTCTGTCTGTGTCTGTCTCTCTCTGTGTCTCCATTTCTATCAGACCCAGCCTGAGGGCAGAGACCCAAGCTGGCTCACAGGTCATTGACAGAGTCCAATGGAAAGCCCTAAAGCCGGCTCTTCAAGTAATCCAATCAAAGGACCCTCAACCCAGTGTAATACAATCAAAAGGTATCACACCCTCAGGAATAGGTTAGTTTAGAACCATAATCTTTATCTTTTGGGGATTGATAAAATAGTCTCAAACTGCCACACCAACTTTTAAATATAAATATAATTTTTGTTTCATTCATCATATATAATTTATAAAACTCAAAAGGAGGACATTCTATTATATACACCCGTATTTCTGCTCTTCCTATTGTTCCTTCTTCCTTTCTCATAATCCAAGACTCTTTTTTTATTTTCTTTCTGTTTGAAGAACTTCCTTTAGCCAATATTTAACAGTAGGTCTGCTAGCAATAATTTTTTTCAGTTTTCCTTTAGATAAGAATATTTTTATTTCCTTTCATTCCTAAAGGATAGTTCCACCACATATAGAATTCATGGTTCACTTTACTCTGGCCTTCATGGTTTCCGATGAGATCCACCTCCATTTGAACTGCTGTGCCCATGTAGGTAATACATCCTTTCTCTCTGGCTGGCTTCAAGGTTTTTTTCTTTGTCTTTAATTTTCAAAAGTATAATTTTGATGTGACTTGGCATGGATTTCTTTGAGTTTATCCTCAGCTTCTTGGTAGGTAGATATCTGTGTTTCACCAATTTGGAGAAGTTTTTTGTTTTTTTTGTTTTTTTTAATCTTTATTGTGTTTTATAAATATGTATGTGTGTATGTATATATAGCAAAATTTCCCCTTTTAGCCATTTTTAAGTGTACGATTCAGTGGTATTGATTGCATTCTCAATGTTGTACTACCATCGCCACCATCCATTATCAACACTTTTTTATCACCCAAAACAGAAACTCCATCCCTATAAAGTAGTAAGTCCCCCATTTCCAACTTACCCCTATCGGTAGTGTTTGTAGTGGTTGCTCTAGGTATAACATTACAGAGACACACATATATATATATAACTTATCAAAGTCTATTGGTGTCAACATTACAAATAAAATGTAGAAACATTACCTCCCTTTATAATCCTTTTTTCTCTCTCATTTGTTTATACTTGTCTTAAGTATTACCTTTACATACATTGAGAAACCACATTAGACAATGTTATGATTTTTGCTTTAACTGTCAAACATAATTTAGAGAAACCAAGAGAGAAGGAAAGACTACTGTATTTACCCATATGTTTGCTCTTTCTGTGTTTTTATTCATTCTTGAATTACCAAGATTCTTCTTTTATCGTTTCCTTTCTGTTTCAAGAGCTTTAGCCATTTTTTTTTAGGTTAAGTCACCTCATGACAAATTCTCCTACTTTTCCTTCATATGAGAATGTCTTGATTTCTTCTTCATTCTGAAGGGTATTTTCACTGCACGTAGAGTTCTGGGCAGAGGGTCCATTTCTCTCAGCACTTGAAACATGCTGTGCTGTTGCTTCTGGCCCTTTCTGTTCTGATTTGAAAGTCACTGTCATTCTATTTGTTTTTCCCTTAAAGCCTTGTTTCTCTCTGACTGCTCTCAAGGTATTTTCTTTGTCTTTACTTTTCACAAATTTTTTCTGTATGTGTTTTGGTTTCTTTAGGTCTTTCTTGTTTGGGGTTTGCATTTGCTCAGCTTTTTGACCTCAAGGTTTATGATTTTTGCCAAATATGACAAATTTGCATCCATTGTTTCCTAAAATACTTTTTCACCCCACTCTCTTCTTCCTCTTCTTTTGAGACTTTGATGACATGAACGTCAGCTCTTTTATCTTAGTCCTCCTTATCTCTCAAGGCCTGCCCAGTTGTTTGTCTTTTTTGTCTCTTATTCAGATTAGGTTGTCTCTCTTGTCTTCTGCTTTCTAGTTCTGTCCACTCCATTTCACTGTTGTGCCTGTCCATCTAGTTTGTTTTACTTAATTGCCATTCTTAGTTCTAAAACTTCCATTTGGTTCTTCTTCATATTCTCCATTTGGTTGATTCTGGCGGTGGAAGGGCTCCTTATTACACTTGGGCAGGCGTGGGAGGTCAGACTCTGCCCAGGCCTCAGCTGATTCTGCCCTGGCTCAGAAGGGGAGGGGTGCCTATTACTGCTCCCCACGTGGACACCTCTGACATCTGAGGCGTGGCCTTGTCACCACTGAGCAGTGGGGAAGTCCTCTGGCACCACTCCCGTGGGCAGGGGAGGGGTGCCTTGCTGCTTGGGGAGGAGGGCATTACTGCCTGGCAGGGATGAAAGTCTTCGCTCTGGCTTGGGCTCCTCTGGTACCACCCCAAAGAGGCGTTGGGGTGCCGGAGTACAGCCTGGCAAGGGTGGATGTCTCAGATTCCCACTTGATTTTTGTTGGGATGGAAGACAGGACGGAACCACAGCTTTTTCTGTCCTGTTTGGCTGAGCAGGGCAGTTACGTATCTGATCTTCTGTCCTGCTAGGCTGCCCCTTCCTGGTCCTTAGGTAGAGGGATCATGCTGTCCTTGGAGCTTTTTTGTCTGCACCCATTGACATTTCTAGGCTGCTGGCTTCTCCAGTATCCAATTCAGTGATATGAGGCAAAGGCTCTTATGTTTGTTTTAGGTGTAATATCCAGGGTTTTTCGTTGTACTTAGTGGGAGCAATAAGGAAAAGAATATCTACTCTTAACTTCCCAAAAGAGGACACCTCTTGATCTTTGTGGGTTTTTTTGTTGTTTTTTTAAATCTCCTTTTGAAGATGCCTTTTGACTGCTCTCCCTGCCTTCACTTTCTCTTCATTCCCTCTCATTTCCACACTCCTGCAGGAATTATCATTTTAAAGCATACCTCTGTTAATACTGTTCCCCTAGTCAATAAACTGCAGTGACTCATCCCCAGGGAAATAAGAATCTCAGCATAGCAGACAAGACCCTTCATCGTTCCGTGCGAGAGTTTCTGAGCTCACCCTGTACTTTCTCTTTCTTGGGCCCTGAAACGCTATGCTTACCCAATCAGGCTACTAAACTGTGCCTGTGTCCTTGGCCTCCACTTCTGTCCCATCTTTCTCTGCTACCAACCCACCCTGTCTCCCTAGGGAACTCCACTTCCTCTGTGTCCCCCAGTACTTTGTATGCATTCCTACTAGAACATTCTCCGTCAAAGTGTAATCATTTCTTCACGTGCCCTTTCTGCTTATTCCACCACTATAACTGCAAATTCCTTTTCCATCTGTGTCTCACCTGTGTCCACGCGGGGTGGAGCGCCAGAAAACGTTGCCTGAACAAACAGCAGTGACATAAACAATTTAGTCATTGAAATGTTCCTTAGACTTATTATAAATGTAAATGCTTTAATTCTTCATAGGAAATATCTAAAGTGTCTAAGCCCATTTTCTTCAGAATGCAAGGGTTCCCCCCGCCAAATCTTGAGGAGTTGCCAGAAACTATGATAATGAAATATTTTCTTCAGAAACACCTTGTCTGGGAAGGGGATGTGAGGAAATTGACAATATTGCATAAAATTCAACAAGATAAAGCGATTTAAAGTAAGTAAGGAAAATGAAGCCAAGGGGTAAGCAGCGTGAGAAAATGACGTGGAACCAGCAGAGAGGTCAGTGAACAAAATAAACGCATAACCTGTGTGCTCCCTGAAGGAGGCCACAAACACATCTTGCTTGCCCACACAATTGCATTAATAACATTTAAAAGTCAAAATTTTTCTCTTGAACAAACAGAATCATATCAAAATGCAGCAGGAAACACTATGAGAGTATTCACAGGGGCTCAGGATGTTGGAGCTGAGACCCAAAGAAGGCCCCCCAGCAGCCTCACAGATGCCACTGAGCCACATAAGCATGCTGACGCCGTGGAGTGGCAGCAGCATGTGGCTGGGAGCTCTCTGCTGGCTGCCGGTGTTGAGCACCACTCCCAGCACAGGCCTCTGGAAGCAGGTCTCTGGGAGGCGGCTGCAACAGACCACTGCCGCTCTGCCCCGGCCTCCTCCAACCTTCGATCTAGACATTGTTCTTGTTACAAAGGTGACAGTAGTAATTGACACAAGTATGGCCACTGAGCTAATTTATCAGTGTATATAAGCATTTAGATATTTATTCTGATAGCTAGCAGGAAAGGATTTTGTCAACTCTAAATAACTCTACAAATGTGTGATGGGTATTATATCTCCATACCCTCAAATCACATGTGTCCTGTCCAAGTATATGCTTTGTCTTGGTTCTATTGTATAAAACAGCTCACTCTACAATTATTCTGCCCCCTATGGTTTCCTGCCCCTAAAGACTTGCCATACGGTTCTTTAATCAAATCTTATAATCAGCATCAGAGTTTCAGCCCTTCAAACTTTGAAAATCTTAATAACCAAATAAATGATAACAATAGATAGGTAAAGGAAATGAAAGCAGGAAAGATCTTCAAAATAGTTTTGGCATTGTCATAGTTTACATTTGCTATTCATTTGCAGATGGTTCTGATGACACCTCACGTGTTTTTTTTCCCCAAGTATCAGCCTACCCTAGGCAACTTTACCTGATTATGTTAATCATGTTAAATATGAAACTGTCTTACTTTGAAGATGTTAGAATTTGCAGAAGCTATATTTGTGCCTACAGTTACATAGTGAAAACTACTAGCGATGAAGTTTGATTGTTTCTTTCATCCCAAAGCTTTTTAAATGTCAGGGTTTTAGGAGTGCCACAGTTCTTTAGGTGATACAAGTTGTGCATTCCTGACATTATCTCTTTAAATATAGGGTAAATCATTTTCTGGCCTTAGTAACTCCCAAAGTCATTCCGTACATTTCAGCACAAATAGTGAAAATTGAAGCTCTCCAAAAGTCTTTCTTCTGTGCAGCCTCTACTTTGCTGTGTCTTTGAGAGGACAAGAATGAAGAAGAGTCTGAAATGAAAATATTAGCAAAATCTTAGATGATATCAATTTACTGCTTTTTATGCACATTGTGTAGAACTGCCGGCGGATTCTGGGACTGTGCCATTAATACATATTTAGGTTATGCAGGATTTTGTCTTCATATGCTCAGTCTTTATTTATGTAAAGCATAATTCTGAATCCATTTGAGTAATGTACATTTAGCATAAGCAGAGTTGTAAGCTGGCGTTATTAAAATGCATAGAGCCGACATCCCAGGCTTCTGCTGAAATATGTTTTTAATTGAAGCAGAATTGTGCCCATACATTACCCATGTGAACCTGCTTAGAGCACAGCACTGGCCTGTGCAGCACTCCTTGCACTATGAGAGCTGTTTGGTAGCCCATATGTTGTGTGTAAGTATTGAAATAGCCCATAATATGTGTATCTGAATTGCTTGACACAGTGTTGTCTAAGCATATGCTCATCTTGTTGAAGACACATCTTGTAGCCAAGTAGTTTTGAAAAGAATTTGTCAGTTATAATTGTATTTACCAATGATTGAGGGTCATTCATAAAAACATACATTGTTTGTTTAATAGAAACTCTTTGAGCTTTTGGAATAAAAAATAGCAGATATGAAAGAAACATTCGTTGATAGTACTTTTTGTTTACTTTTCCAATTTTATTAAATTATAATTCACCCTTTCAATAATGGGTCTAGGGTAAAAATAGCTTATATATACACTACCATTTCTCTGTAGATTAAATTTCACTGTTCAAAATAGGAGCCTAAAATGATCAGCATCAATGAGTCTACTAATGAAGCCTTGATTTTCTAATTTCAACCTGCAAAAGGAGGTCTTTGGGGCATGATAATGTGATAACGTATGGTATCTGTTTTAATAAGTAATCTTCAGACAAGAAATGGTGCCTGATATTCAAGCTTGTGAACACTTTGGTACGGTTTTCTTTTCTACTGAATGTGATAATATTCAGAGTCCACAAACAGATGATGAACTAGAACAGGGTGATAGAAAGGTTTTACCCTCATGCCAGCACCTCGCCTCCCATTCAGCCAACTTAGGAGCTTTCTCTTTTTATTTATGTGTTTTAATTAACAATTGCATTGAAAATATTTCCCACATAAAGCTAGAATCTGGTACTTGTAATTTTGGTATATGCTGTTTAAGCAAAGGTAAATGCAACAGAATTTTATATGTTTAGGGCTAATTTTTATGGAAGTAGAGTTTCTCACATTCTCATTCCAGATTGACTGACCCCAAATGTCAGGTGGCCATCTTGTAGTGAGTAATAACCACATTTTGAACACTTGCATCCTGTGATAACTATTCATGCAACAGTAAATATTGTAGCCTTTCTTTCACATTAAGATCTTTTTGTCCAAAGGGATGAGATATAAACATCCTTGTGTGTCTTTTCAAGTCCATCTATTTTCATGTTATTAATTGTAGAGATGATATTTTCTTTCATGAAGCTCCTTTGTTCTGTGTGGCAAGGATTTCTTTATACAAGTCCAGCCTCCTGCAGGGAGATGACACACTCGCGGCCTGTGATTCAATAGAACAGCGCCCTGTTTACAAAGTCCAGATTTCCTGTGCTGTCAGGTCGGGCAATCAGCACAAAGACCAAGCGCTTTTGGAACTAAATAAACAATGAGAAAAACATTCAGGGCTGCCAGTAACCCTTCACAGGTAATTTAGCAGCCTTTGACTACGAGGCATCAGTTGTTGTAGATGTCTGCCGAGTATGAAATCTGACATTCTGTCTTGCCGTGTTCTGCCAATAACTCGAGCGTAATCTCTTGCTGGCTCACTGGCCCTCCTTGGGTGCATTGTGCTTTCACGCTGAACCTGAGTGGTTTGATCATGACAGACTGGATCACCTGCATTCTGTCATGTGCGTGTCATGTAGCTTTATGATATGGAGCATCAGATTATTTAAAATTGGGGGATTAACTAAATTGGGAATTTTTCCCTGATCTGTGAAGAAGCATCTCTCCTGGCAAGTCCCAGCCTTTGACCTGTTCCAGAGGACTTAAATGCTAACATGGAGGCTGCTGTATCTCTGAGGGCCGTCCAGGCTGGCCCAGCATTTGACCACCGGGACCATCAGTGTTTTTGTGTAAAGCCTGTGTTTATGTGTTTTCAATTTAACATGTTTGCCCTCTGATGCATACGCTGGCCTTGCCGCTGTCTGGACAGCACTTGCAGTAGCTGTTTATTTGACTGTTTGCGTCTTTCAAAGCCAACAAAAAACGTGTGAGCCAAAGTAAAGTGACTTGAATCTATCGGGATCAGTGTCAGAAATCTTCTTCCTCTTCTTTAGGCAATCAAGTCTAGTGTAGAGTTTAAAACAAACATAGTCATCATACCTTGATCAGATGTTTGAAATGTGTTCACAAGGAAATTACTATGCAAGCAGCTTCAGTGTCCATGTGTGTTTCTTTGACGTAGGTTTCACAGCAACTCGTGGTAGATGATGATCTCCAGCATACTTTCTAATAAGAGACTGTTCATTTTAAACCGCTTCTTTAAATTTTACCTGAAGAGATACGAATAAAGAATAGGAACAAAAGGTGAAGTGTGTAAGTATGTAATTGAGAGGAAAGTATAGTATTTGAGTAGAAAACACAAATGTCTCCAGGGTCCTGGCAGGTCGCGTAGCTGTTTGAGGCAGTGGGGAGTGTACCCTGCTTGTTGACCCACCTGAAGAGCTTCAGAACTTGAAGGGCACCCTTTTCCCTACGTTCCCCCCCATCAAAATGCATTACTGTTATTTTAAAATTTTTTGTCAGTCTGATAGGAGTAAAGTAGTATCAAAATATTATTTTAATTGGCATTTTCTGATCACTACTGAATTTGAGTATCTTTTTAAATATTTAATGGCCATTTGGCTTTGCTTTTGGGTAAAAAAAATTCTATTTATATTCTTTCTCTGTTTTCCTATTTGGTATTTTGTACTTTCTTCTAAATTTGCAAGTTTTATGTATTATAAATGTTCAGCTTCTACCAATTCTTTATTGACTATACTTGCTTCATCTTGTGCCATACACTGTCGTTTTCATTTTTATTAAATCTAGTTGTGCGAGGGCAAGTGGACTGTGAAAGCCTTCATGCTGCCTGGGGGTATTGAATTGAATGAGAAGTTGGCTAAAGGAGATGAGAAAGAAACGCATTGCGTAATATGAACAGTAACTTGGACGCAGAAAAACACCGCAACTTGGTTGGGGGGTGGGCAGCGAGCATTCCTCTAGTTCTTGAACTGAAAAGAGGATTAGCGATTGTGGACCTTGGATACTATGTTCCGTGACTCAGCCTTGGGTCTTCTGGGCAGGCAGATGAGAGAAGGGGTTAAAGAGACCTCCCTCGAGCCAGAGTGCCTGTGACATCTCAAGGCCAGAAGCCGCTTTCCTATGTGCAGGTGTTCTCACTGACCCCGGGGCTAGCGGTTTGACCAGGCGCCTGGGGAGGCAGCGTCTAGGCCTCCATCACCTGCTTTATATCTCCAGCACCTGTGCAGGCTGGGTACAGAGGAAGGGCCTTGAACTAAACCAAGGGCGCCTCCCTGCCGTGAATGCCCCCACCCCAGACTCGTGTCACTACGCAGTGTGACGTGCCGTCCACAGACAGCTCATTGAAAGCCAGCGTGTCACACAGTCGGTTGAGCAGTGAGTTCTTAGTGCCCATTGCTAGTTGTGCCCGTGCTCTAGCCGCTGTGGGTGTCAGGTAAGTGTAGGGTAACGTTTAGTCTTCCAAGAAACTTAACCTATTTCTGATGTCAGACAAGACAGTTTAAGAATAATAAAGTATAAAAAGAGATAGTAAGTCATGAGATAGAGGCTGAAAGTACTAAAGTCCTTCCAAGGAGAAGGTAACAGTGAGGTTGGAAGAATTCAAAAGGGCTTCATGAAGAAGATGGGGCTGGAGCTCATCCCCGAAGCCAGGGAGCAGCCAACGCGAGCAGGCCTGGGGCCGCTCCTGCTTGGGCTCTGCTCTCGGCGGAGGCTTGGCATCAGAGCCGTGTCCTTTCGAGTGTGGATGGTTTTCCAGTTACGATTTTACTTTGCTTTAAGCCAAGAAAACTATAAACTTATGTAGAAATGTATTCTGAAATATATGCTACCTAAAATTGAAACTTATCCAGATGCTGCTAGAAGCCTTAGGATGTAGTGGCTTTGTAACTGAACTCTGAAATAGCACATTTTGCCATTTTCCACTCTTTCTGTTGGCTTAAGATGGGAGTTCAACATGGGAAAATGGTTTTGAGCATTTATGACGGCTGTCTGACAAGATCAATCCAAGAGAAAGGTGGTGATTGTTTTGTCTTTGTGGGGCTACGAGGTCTCCAGGAGACATTCACAGGCGTTACAAGTGGAGGGATACCAAGTTTCTGTAAATGTTTCCTCTTTTGTAATTTTTCACTATCATGTATCTTTAAAGATTTGGAAAATTTTCACCAAAGCTTCCTATTAAAGGCAATCTAACCTTAATACCATTATTAAAATACCGCAGTTTATAAAAAACCAAAAAACTTTATAGCCCCTTGCTGAAAGCACCGCTGTTGAATCTTTATATGAAATGAACTTTTCTCCTTCAAAATAACGAAGAAAATTCAGTCATTTTTATAGGCGGCTGTGGAATAGCATTTTTGGATGATAGTGTTGATTTTCACAGACACGTGTGTTCATTTCACTGCAATCGTTAGAGACTTTGAACGCACAGGTTTTGTCAGCTGAATCCCCTTGCTTTCATCAGGGACACAGTTCAGACTCACAGAGCAGTACTCTGGTGGGCAGCCGCCAGCAGCTCCTGCGTGGCAAGGGACTTTGTCCCTGCTTCAGGAGCACCCCCTCTGCTTCCTCTCCTTCACGGGGCAGGTGGGAAGGTAAAAACAGCGCAGCGTCTAACAGCCAGACGTGGGGTTTTCTTTCTGAAATGGTAAATTAAATCTGTCTCTAGTGGTTCCAAATTATGTACAATAAAAAAGCAACTTTTATCACTAAATGATCTTGTCATTTCTATTGAGTTGCATTTTTTTTAAAATGATGAATTTGATTTTTTTTTCCCCAAAGAAAGTCATCAAACCTGCTCATTGTAATTCCTGAAAGTCTTACTTCCCAGGTGTGAAGTTGTCTGGAAAAAATTTTTTTACACTTTATTATCATTTATTTTTCCTATTATTGCTGCTGCTCCTATAGTAGCTTTTCTTTGAAACAAGAATATGATGCTTTTCAGAAACCAAGCCAAGCCAGTTCTGCTATTTGAATCAAAGGGAGAAGAGTGTGAAAAGAAACACGTTTATTGTTTTAGTGTAGCTGATTTTGTGATTTCATGATCTCCTTCCCCTAAATAAGTCGCAAGTCCACCATACTATTTGTCAGTTTTGTACTTTGAATAGTTACTAGCTTTTGATATTTCACATTCTGTGGTCCCATCGTACAGTTCCCACTGCTACACTTCCCTTTTGGTTGCCATTATCCTTTCACTTTGGTTTTTTTGTACAGGTGAGGACAGGTATAGTCAGATATCTTATGCCATTTGAGTTTCTTGCAGTTTGCAGTATTTGTTGCTAAAGAATTGGTAGTTCAGTTTAATTTCCCTAATGAAATAGGAAGTGCTTGGAATAACATGATAATATTCAAATAACAAAAATATTATCTGGGAGCTTTTTCTGTTGGTTTGCTCCATTCCTAACCAAGGACCTAGCGTACAATTCATACTCTGCATTGTTGTTTTTGTTGATTTTGTTATTTTGAATGATTTACTCAGTCACTCAGTCTTTGACTTTCATAGAAGTTAAGAATACAACTTCTATACAGAGGGAACTTTTGCTCTGGGCAGAGCAAAATGGAATTACCTGCTTTTGCAAACATAACAATTAGTAGAGCAAAACATGGGAGTTCTGGGTTTGAACTTGGAGGAGTGCCCGTTTATAAAGCATGGTTGGAAGTGGCATGTTCCAGGGAGGCCCCTGTGAGCATGCCACGCCTGCTTGGCGCCCCCCCCACCCCCCCCCACCCCCGCAGAGGTCAGGGCTGCAGTGCCCCCTTCCCCTTCTGGCCCTGTTGCCCCCGGCCTGGTACTACGCAGCTCGCCTTGGGGCTACTGAGGACTTAGGAAAGGGGGAAGGAAAAGGGCTCCAAGGCCTTTCTCGTTTGCTTTTCTTTTACAGATTTTTCAAAAATTATGTCAATTTGCTTTAATATTTGTCTGGTGCAAGACAGTTTACAAACCACTTATATTGTTTAATTATGACCCTCTAAGGTAGACAAGTCATGTATTGATTGCATTTTGTAGACAATAAAGTTGACTTTTAAAAGCTTACAGAACTAATCTGTTCTTTTCTTTGTGTATCTCATCAACATCATCATCATCAGTAACACCCAGCCAACCTTTGATAAGTTAATGCTACCTTGAGCAGATCTCTGAGATTAGGACTGTGAATTTGAATGCCTCTACATTAAACAGGTAAAATTGCCAAGAGAAAGAGAAGGCCTTGTGTCCCTTTTCAGAAGCACCTGGACCATCCAAATCATGCCTGCCAAAAACTATTCTAAAATTTAATAAGACCAGTAAATTCCGTGTTTAATTTCTTTTTAAATATATAGCAAATTGATTTTTATGACCAGTATTTCATCCAGTGTCAACATTTTATATGCTTTATGTTAGAGTACATTTAGGTTCAGCATGTAGGTACGTTTATGCTTTTATAGGTCTTAAAACATAATTTCAATTTATTGCTGCTCAAGCATTGTGTTACTCATTCAACATCCAACAAATGAATATTGAACCCAACTCTGTGCCTTGGTGCCCAAAACTTAGCAAGTTAAATGATGGTCAAGAAAATCTCATACTATTTCTGTGACTTATTTAATGCTAAATTCTTGCTCAAAAATGCCACCATCAATTATAAAATGCTTTGTTTAAGCAAGTGTGATTCACTCTGTTGGATGGTTTCCAGAGACCAAAAAATAAAAAAATGAAAAAACCAAAAACCCAGGAAGAGCAGGTACTGTATTTGTAGTAAACAAAATATCATATAACTGAATCAGATTTTTCTAGTCTATTAAAAAATAGTGGGTTTGATTCTGAATTTGACTAGAGTTGAATTGTTTACCTTTTAAAGGTACATTTCTTTACTTCAGCTTTTCAGTACAACTTAGAAGAATGTATTACAATATTTTTAGACTATTGTACTAGTTCTCAGCCATATAAAATTACCTTTTCTAATACATGTTGTCATGCATTAGTGATCCAAAAGAGAGAATATATCTTCAATATTTGAACACGATTCTGATTAGATCCCCATTTGATAAAAGATACTCTTTCCTTAGTATATTTAATTGCCATTATATTGGCCTCTTTATTTGAATCAACCTATTTGTTCAAGAGTTTAACATTTCATTTTTTTCACTACTGTAATAATTTTCGTTTCTTTTAAGTGCCCTTTAAGCATTAATATGTTTGTATTCGGGAAGGAAAACAAAACACAAGAAAAATAAGAAAAGTATTGCTGATTTTTCATTCCAGAGAATTATCTTCCTTAGAAAATTGAATAATTAGAAAACCATACTAATTAAACTATACTAAAATATCATTTATACTATTATGAAGCAACTTTCCAAAGACTAATATTTTTGAACCTGAATGTGCCTGTTTCTTTAAAATGCCAAATTTTTTCTTTTTAATGATATTACGCTCCTTATTGAAATGAAGAAAATTTCGAGTTTACTTCTTGCTGATTGATAGCCACAATGAGGACAAATCAGATCTTTGTGTTCCCGACTAACCACAATCATTTAGTTAGTGTTATCTTTCAGAAAGTCTTTAGCCCTCCAACTATTCAACTGTCTTAAAATGCCAAGAATTAACAAACAAAAAAGTATGACTGTGTCTTTCACTTGCAGAGCCATTTTAGGGAGAATCCTGCGAAAGGACCCTCCTTAGCTTTAAATGGCCCATTTTATGCAGAGCTGCGTCCCCTGTTGCCGTGGGCCCCTGAGAAGCCAGGGCAGTAGGGAAAGTCCCTGCTGCCTGAGAACAGAAGAAGGAAGGAGAGGGGCTCCAGGGGAGGGGGCTTCCCAGCCGTAGGTCAGGCTCACCCTCCGCATCCTGGACTGGGCTGAGTTACCAGCCTCAGGGTCCCAGTCCCAGCCTTGCCACGGGATCAGTGACTGATGCGTTTACCTCCTTGAATTTCAGTGTTCTTCTTTGTAAAATGAAAAGATCTCCCTTGCCCCCCTCATAGAACTGTTGTTGGGATCAGATGTGACAGCAGTTTGTGAGCTGTACCGCCGTGTGCAGAGACAGAGGCCTGTTGCTGGCACTGCCTGTGGCCTGCGCGCTGCACTCAGGCGGCCCCGGCTTCCAGCCACCACACCGGCACCTCCACCAGCACGCAGGCTCCCCGTAAGGCACACACCCAGCTCCAGACTGATGACTGTCAGTGCAGCCCGGTGGTGATTCCATGCTGAAACTCTACGCTTTAAATAATACAGGAGAGCAACAAACAGGACATCTCCATCAATAGTTAACAGAGTTCAGTAAGCTACATGTGTACCATGAAACTTTATTTGAAGACATACTGCTCTATCATGTAATTCTGTAACCAAAGGAAGCGTTTTGACATGTCATATTGATATGCGACCACTGTTAAATTAAGACTTATACCAAGATAAAATTGAAATACTTCAAAGAAGCCACTGAGTTAGTACTATTTCTTGGGTGGCATTAGTATGCATATTATTGATTTAAAACTTTTTACTATATGATAATGCCATCAAAACCCAGTCATCAAATAATAGTTTCCCCATCCATGCATGTAATCAGCTTTATAATTTGCATTCTTTGCCAAAATTTCACTTTTAGTAGGCTGCCATTCAACAACTACAACATGGTTTTGGAAACATCTTCAATTTTTTGCTCCTAAATTAAGAAATATATAATCATTTTTTCATAACAGTAGATATA
Organism: Cabassous unicinctus; assembly: GCA_029593785.1. NCBI lineage: Eukaryota > Metazoa > Chordata > Mammalia > Cingulata > Chlamyphoridae > Cabassous > Cabassous unicinctus. Next base: position 32,208 of record JAQZBX010012900.1, read on the forward strand.
GAAAGCTAACACTAAGTTCAGATTTTCCATAGTTATATAAATATAGAATTGACACCACTTCCCCACACACACACAATCTCAAGAAATATATGTAATTTTTGGATAACTATATGAATAAAGAATATACTTTGCCCTGTGCAAAGCATGTAAAAATCCTGTTCATTTTCCCACTTTTTCTCACAGTTAATATTGTCCCCAAGCAAGAGAAGGGGCTAGAAATGTGGTGTTAAAAATGTAGTATGTTTATCTTTCAAATATGCTCTTTAACATGCTAATGCATGAGAGTATGAGATAATATGTAATATCATGTCTAGTATCATTTTTAAAATATTAAGACTAGTATCTTTCATGTATTTGAGCTTTTTTCAGATACTTCATATCGGAGATGGGCAGCCTGAATATCAATATTCTGATAAAAAATTGTGTGTGTGTGTGTGTGTGTGTAATGTATTTCAGTGATAGATCCAAGTATCCCACATCTACTAGCAGTGCATACTCCTAAATTGTATTTAACATTGGAAGTTAATACTGCTTAGAAAATGTGTTCTTATATCAGTACAAGTGAAATTTTTCAAGCTTTTGATTTATAGATTGAGAAGTCCAAAAGTTCTAAGATCACATTTATTTTACAGCTTCTTTGATAGATGATAACATCATCAATGTCTGTCAAATTTATTATAGCAATATGAAGGGAATAGTGGAATTATTATTCTAGGTCATACTGTATTACCAAGCACGATAATAGTATATGTTGGAAACTGTGAGCTCTAGTGTCATGTCTGTGTCCATATTCTCAAAAACATTGTGTGCTAGAAAGAAAGCCATGTTAGGTAGTATAACAGCCCTTCTCTGTTCACCATGCCCTGCTTAAGCGCTGCGGGAATGTCTTCTTTCAGTGACAGAAATAAAATACTTGATGAGAAGAGTGTATGACATGAACTCTGAATTGATAGTGAAGCTGCCTAGCCAGGTTCCCTATGGCCTAATTAAAGGGTGGGAAAAGACAGTCAGAGAAATTAAATTTTAAGCAAAATTAGAAAGAAATTGAATTAGGAAAAAAAAAAAAAAAAGGAAATGCTTAGGGTTAAATTTGACAAAATACTTTGAAGACCTGTATAATAAAACCTATAAAAACACCACTTAGACTAGTTAAAGAAGATCTAAATAAATGGAGAAATTCCCATGTTAATGAATTTAGTATCAAATGCCATTTATCCTCAAATCAATCTATAGATTGACCACAGTACTGGTCAAAATCTAGGAGGCCTTTGTTAGAAATCAACAAGCTGATGCTAACATTTATATCGAAATGCAAAGAACCTGTAATCATAAAAATAATTTTTAAAAAGGAAAACAAACTTAGAAGACTTGTATTACCTGATTTCAAGATTCCCTCTAAAGCTACAGTAATCAAAACAGTGTGATTTTGGTGTAAGAGACATATGGAGGCATGGAACAAAACAGAGTTCTGAGATAGACGCGCACAGATACATGGTCATTGATTTTTGACAAAAAGTGGGAACAAATAGTCTTTTCAAGAAATGCTACTGGAATATTTGGATATCCATGTAGAAAAAAAAATGTACCTTGATCCTTACCTCACACTAGGTACCACATTAACATAAAATGGATCAAATACCTAAGCATAAAAGTTAAAACTAAAAATCTCCTAAAAAAATAAAAGAGAAAATCTTTATGACTTTGAGGTAGAAAAAGATTTCCTAGATAGGACAAACATAAAAAGCACAAAAATAAAAGAAAAATAATTGAGAAATGGGACTTGAAAAAATTGAAAGCTCTTGCTCTCCAAAAGATACCACTACAAAAAATAAAAAAGGCAGGCTATACATCTGGCATACTTTTTTTTTTTTTTTTTTTTTTAAGATTTATTTATTTATTTATTTATCGCCCCCCTTGCTGCTTGTATTTGCTGTGTCCATTTGCTGTGTGTTTTTTCTGTGTCTGCTTATTTCCCCCTTGCTGTGAGGTCTTGCTACATCAGCCCACTGCGCCGCGCGAGCCCGCCTGCTCTCACAAGGAGCCCCGGGAAGCGAACCCGGGGCCTCCCATATGGTAAACGGGAGCTCTATCGATTGAGCCACACCCGCTTCCCATGGCATACTTCTTGAACCCAGAATAATCAAAGAACAAATTGCAACGCAATAACAAGGCAAATGACCCAACTAAGAAATGGCAAAAGAATATACAAATAGCCAATAAACACATGAAATGGCCCTTCACAACACCAGTCATCTGGGAAATGCAAATCAAAATCAAATTGAGATACACCGCGCACCGATGAAGAGGGCTTAAATATAGAAGACCGACAATACCCAATGTTAGTGAGGGTGTGGTGCACCTGGAGTCGTCATACATTGCTGGTGGGAATGTAAAATGGTACAACCCACCACTTTAAAAATAGTTTGAGTTTTTATAAAATTAAACATGTACCTACCATATAACCCAGCAATTCCACTCCTAGGTAATTACCCCAAGAAATGAAAACATATGTCCACACAAAGACTTGCCCATAAATGCTCATAGCAGCTTTAATCATCATAAAGATCTGGAAACAGCTCAAATTTCCATCAAAAGTTGAATGGATAAATAAATTATGTGCCATGGAATACTACTGGGTAGGAAAAAGGCATGAATTACTGATATACTGCAGCAACATGGACGAATCTCAGCAACATTATCTTGAATGAGAGAAACCAGATACAAATCAAAACGTATTGTGGAATTCCAAACAGTGTGGTACTGGCATATGGATAGATATGCCAGTAGCCCAATCAAATTGAATTGAGAGTCCAGAAATAAACCCACACATCTATGGCCAATTGATTTTTGTTTGTTTTGTTGTTATTTGTTCCATTTGATTTTTGACAAAGATGCCAAGTCTGCTCAATGGGGGAAGAATAATCTCTTCAACAAGGGGTCCTAGGAAAACTCTATATCCACATTCAAAAGAATGGAACTCTGAAACCTTACCTTACACCATATACAAAAATGAACTTGGGGCGGATGTGGCTCGAGCGGTTGAGTGCCTGCTTCCCATATGGGAGGTCCCAGGTTCGATCCCTAGTGCCTCCTAAAAACAAAAACAACAAGCCAACAAATGAGAAAACCAACTCAGGGGGCTCAGTGGTTGAGCGCCGGCTTCCCATATACGAGGTCCCGGATTCAATCCCTGGCCCTGGTACCTCAAAAAAAAAAAAAAAGAAAAGAAAAGTGAATTCAGCTTACCAGGAGCCAGGGTGGGGGTAGGGAATGAGGACTTAATGCTTAAATTGTACAGATTTTCTATTTAGGTTGATTGTAAAGTTTTGATAATGGATGTGGTGATGGTAGCATAGTATTGTGAATATAATTAACAGCACTGAATTATATATTAGAATGTAGTTATAGCTAGAAAAAACGTCTTTATTGTTTCTATGACTTATTATTGATACGGTTTTAAAGATTACTGCAGAGTTGAAGCTTAAGACAACTGGGGAAACAAAATGTGAAGCACACAGAAATGAAACACTTCTTGTGTGATAGGAATCACTTCCTTCTGGAAACCGTTAAGCCCTTCACTGATAGTTGAGCTTCATGAGTTTCCCTCTTCCAACCAAGTTTAACATAACCGGTTTTGTTTAAATCAGGCAATCGCCAAGGGATTCTAAAAGATTGCAGCAAAATTGTGGTCATTAAAGTAAATTTTGTCTTAATTTTATCTTTTTTTTCCCTTAAATTGCTGGATTTGATTCATTTTGACACTCTTCCGATTATATTCTACTTCTGCATGCTATTAAACATTTGAAATTGTGTGCATAACAACAGAAATCTCTTTCAAAAGCAAAAGAATTGACAGATTTTCCTGAAATTTTCAACCAAAGTTTGTGTAACTCCACAGATGATTCATATGCAATATAAAACGTTAAGGAAGGACTCCTTTTGAACTTATTTTTTGCAGAGGTGATTTGTGGGAAGCTTTTCTGTGAGCTTTCATAAATGCCACATTAACTCTTCTTACAGAAGCAAAACAAAAGCTCACAACTCTTGCCTTTGGCATCCTGTCTTCAGACAACCCAAGATGTCTATGATGGCATTTCTGCACCATACAGCTTTGTGAAATGTGAAATTGCCCTATAGATGAACTGCAATCTGTTCCTTTGTGTATTTTACTAAGGAATGTCAACTGAACTGGTAGGGAAGGGGAAATGCTGATTTGTCGTCCCTTGTCTTCAGGACACAGATGGCCCAGCCATGTTTGTGGCTCCGTGAAGGTGAAGGGAGCTGCTGAGCTGCCATTCAGCAGAGATTGATGGAATTGGAGCAGTTCAGTGGAATGAACCGGCCTGGCACCAGAGGCCCTAGCACATGGCACTGTTGTCCAACGTTATATAGCTCAGCTTCCTGGACTCTTGAGTGTCCAGTTCGGCTTTTTCTAGTTTACATAATTATCTGTTGGTAACAACTCAGATAAAATCAAGAGAAACCCACAATTTGTGAGGATAGAAAGCTGATTCCACATGGATAATCACCTGGACGGAGCCTAAAAGCTGAGGGAAGTGAAGGGACCCTTATAGGATTTAAATGAGCTACTTTTATACACACACTTCAGTTTGGGTTGTGTTTCACAGAGTGCAGTGCCTTAACAGAGTAATTGGTTCTGTTTTTTAACTAGCTCACTTTCTAATACCCTTGATTTCCAGACTATTATTTTAAATGTTTTGGCACCAATGGAATTCAGAGAAATGCAAATGTAATAGCAATTAGACAGTTTTAATTTTTAAGATTAGTAATTTCTTTATCATTGAAGAAAAAGTGAGTTGTGTTGTGTTTTTTTCTCTTCAAAATGGGGGATTAACTTTACAGCATATGTATGTGTATGATATGTATGTATGTGTGTGTGTGTGTGTGTGTGTGTGTGTGTGTGTATTTTCTTAATGTGAATAGTCAATATTGGTGACTAAATCTAAATATGGCTACTCGTCAATATTTCCTAAAATCTATCCCTACTTTAATGGACTTTCCATAGATTTATGAAATAAGTTGAACTTTGCATTCAGTGATTTCTCTTATGACATGGAGTCAGCTTTTAAAACCTGGAGTTCAGCAAAGTCCCCTCAAAAGTATCCCCTGGCTTCTGATTAGTCTAGTCACACAATTTTGAGAAAAGAATACATCTAAAGCTCACTTTTCTACATGAACCTCATGTAAGTTAGCACTTCTCAGATCAGAATGAAACCAGGAAAGCTGGTGAAGACTTCAGTATTTGAAGACTTCTCACCTCCTCATACTTGGACTGCCATGTTGAATGAGAATCTAGGCCATACGTGTTGCAGGATGTCCCACCTCCTCACACCTGGACATTGAGTGAGGATCAAGGTCATGCATTTGTAGCAATAGCTGTAAGTGAGGGGTGAAGGAAATGCATTCATTTACTCATTTATTTAACAAAAATGTATTGAGCACCTACTGTAAGCCAGGCACTGGTCTAAGTGCCTAGGATATATCCAAGAACAAAACAAAAAGTCTTGCTTTTATGGAGCAACTATTGTACTAGAGGGAGACAGACACTAAACAGAAAGTAAGTTATGTAATTTGTTAAAAGGTAAAGTACTCCGAAAAAAAAGAGAAAAAAATTGAGAAGATACATGGGAATTGGAAGTTCCGGAGGTGGACCTGGGTGAGAAGGAGGTAGGCAGTTCTAGTATTAAATTGAGAGCTCCAGGGAGATCTTTTTGGAGTGGGACATATGAGCAAAGGCTTGAAGGAAGTGAGGGTTTTTTTTCCATAGGTCCATCTAGGGCAAGAGTGTTCTGGGCAGAGAGAATAGCTAAGCCAAGGGCCAGTGTGATTGGAGCAGACTGAAAAGAGGGAGGGGGTAGAAATTCAACATATTTACAGTGTGAGTGAAAGATGTATGTACAAAAGCTATAGAATGAGAAGAAATGCTGTTAAGAATAGCATAAGATGGAATGTCAGACTTCTGTCAAGGAGAAAATAGTAACTGATGGACCCCCCTACTGGGAAAAAATTAGATTTGCTTATTTTAAATAAAGGCGGATGTTATCCTTTGTGGAAAAATATTAAAAGAGCCTGCAGATAGAGGGCTTACAATGATCCTTTCAGCCTTCAACTCATATAAGTGACAGCTCCGTCAGTATCATCTTCAAACAGAAATTTAAATATAAAAATTTCTTTAAAGTTACAGTAGAAAAATTTTAAAGAAAAGCAACATTAGTAAGGAACTACGCAAGCTTCAGCAAATTATTTCAGTTTGATTAGTAATTACCACATTCAGGGATAAACTAAACCATATACATGTATGATATAAACTATATATATAATATATGAAGCTAGTCATACTGTTATTCAACAACCATTTATTTAATATCTATTCTGTACAATATACTGTACAAGGTATTTTATTGAATACAAAATAAATAAAACATGGTCTGTGTCCACAAGGAGCTTCTGAGTCCAATAGGGAAGATAAAATGGCTGCACAAATAAATAAAAACCAAATGGAAGAAGACTTCTGCCTCTGCCCATGAAGAAGAAACTGGCATAGGACTTGCCCTCCCATTGTAGAAAAATTAGAAAACTAGACAAAATAAATGAAGCAAAAATTTTCAGATACTGGATAACAGTCAATGCAGGACTATAATCCCTAAGGGAAGGGAAACAAACAGGATGAGCTCTATGGTCACACAACCTTTCTCAAGGTAAATTCCTGACCACATTTCAGGGAGAAGGAATCCAAGCAGAACCTACCAGACTCACTGAGCTAAGGAGCTCAGAAGACCAAAATGGGTAGAATTTGTAGAGCAGAACACACAAAAAAAGAAAAAAAACTATGCGGAGAAAGCTCCAGAAGTCTGCCTAGGCTCTCCTAGAGCCTTTAGCTGAATAGAAATCTACACAGGCATAGGTTTTAACAGCACCTTCTGGGGAGAGTAAGCTCCCAGAGCTCACTTGAGCTGGAAGAACTCATTGAATATCCAGGACAATCCAGTAAAGAACCCCAAAGAATCACACCTTAGTAGAAAACCTAGATCAGCCCAAGAGTAAAGGCTATTTTCTCTAGGTTCACCTTAACAAATAAGCCTTAGAAAAATCAAGCTGATCCACAAGTACATGTAATTGCCTGTTAAAACAAACTTCAACACTCTTAAGACAGCAAAATCCAAACATCAAACATTGTAACATTTATGATGTCTGACATCCAACAAAAAATTAGCAGACATGCAAAGAAGTAGCAAAATGTGACCTATAATCAGGAGAACAGTAGAAAGAGAGCAGAAATAGCAGAGGATGGAATTAGCAAATGAAAGTTTTAAAAGAGCTATTATTACTATACACAAAGGATTTAAAGGAAGTAGGAACAAAATAAGAGAAATGGAAAATATGAAAAAGAAACAATGGAATTTTAGTACTGAAAAATACAATATCTGAAATGAAAATGTCACTGGGTTGGCTTAACAGGAGATTGTATGCTGTAAAAGAAATGAGTGATGAACCTGAAGACTCAGGAGTAGAAACTATCTACTGTAGAGTTCAGAGAGGAAAGGACTGAAAAAAAGAGAAGAAGAATGGAGCCTCATTGACATGGGGAACAATATTTGCAATCTGTTATTTGCAGTTGAAGTATCAGAAGGAGAGAAGAGAAAGGAAAGGTCAGGAAAAAAAGTGTTTGAAAAAACTGGCTGAATTTTTTCCAAATTTGATGGAAACGATAAACACAGAGATTAGAAAGAAAGAAAAACTATGGTTAATTGCATTTTGTGCTAAGGAATCTACAAATTATCCTGTAGAACTAATAAGTGAATTAACCAAATCTTCACAATGAAAGATCAATGTATAAAATTCAATTTTATTATTATATGCTATATGCGATGAACAATTTGGAATGAAAAATTTTAAATGCCGTTTATAATAGCACCAAAAAATGACATCTTTGGGGATAAATTTATCCGTGCAAGTCCTGAAATCAGAAAACCACAAAACATTACCGAGAAAAAGTAAAAACCTAGATAAATGGAGTGATATGCTCATTCAGGAATAGGAAGACTTAACATTGTTATGGTATCATTTCTTCCCAAATTATCCTGTAGATGCAACACAATCTTAAACAAAATTCCAGGAGGTGCCAGTCTTTTTGTAGTCATTTATAAGCTGATTCTAAAATCTTATGCCAATACAAAAGATCTAAAATAGTTCAAAACAATTTTGAAAAAGTGGAATAAAGTTGGAAGGCTTATTTCAAGACTTATCATGAAGCTATAACTATCATGATAGTGTAGTTTTGGTGTGAGGATAAAAATAAACCCACATATCAGTTGACTTTTTT
>JAQZBX010012901.1:0-40577 GCA_029593785.1 Cabassous unicinctus
AAAAAAAAAAAAGAAACCCAGAGTAGCTATACTTATAGCAGATGAAATAGGCTTTAAAAGTGAAACTGTTATTAGAGACAAGGAAGGACATTATATATTAATAAAAGTGGAAATTCTCCAGGAAAAAATACCAATCATAAATGTTTATGCACCTAACCAGGATGCCCCAAGATATATGAGGCAAACACTGGAAAAACTGAAGGGAGAAATAGATATCTGTATAATAATAGTTGGAGGCTTCAATACACCACTCTCAGCATTAGCTAGAACACCTGGGCAGAGGATCAATAAAGAAACAGAGAACTTGAATTTTATGATAAGTGGACTAAACCTAATAGACATATGCAGAACATTGCACCCCCAAAATAGCAGGATATGCATCTTCTCAAGTACTCATGTATCTTTCTCCAGGATAGACCATGTTTGGGTCACAAAGCAGATCTCAATAAATTCAAGAGGATCAAAATTATACAAAGCACTTTCATTGACCGTATGGAAGAAATTTGGAAATCATCAAGAGGAAAAAAAAGGAAATTTCACAAAAATATGGAGATTAAACAACACACTCTTAAATAACCAGTGGGTCAAAGAAGAAATTTTGAGGGAAATCAATAAATATCTTGAGATGAATTTAAATGAGAACACAACATATCAGAATCTATGAGATGCAGTGAAGGCAGTGCTTAGAGGAAAACTTAGAGCCTTCAATGCTTACATTCAAAAAGACGAAAGAGCTAAAAATCAATGACCTAACTACTCAGCTGGCAGAACTAGAAAAAGCAAACTAATCCCAAAGCAAGCAGAAGGAATTATATGACAAAAATCAGAGCAGAAATAAATAAATTGAAAACAAAACAAAACAAAGAATAGAATGAACAAAACCAAATGTTGGTTCTTTGAGAATATTAGCAAAATAGACAAAACTTTAAATAGATTGACAAAGAAAAAAGAGTAGATGCAAATAAATGGAATGAAAAATGAAAATGGGGACATTACTACTGACATTACAGAAATAAAAGAATCTGTACTATGAACAATGTCCACCAAAAAGCTAGACAATATAGATGAAATGAAATGGAAAGATTCCTAGGAAAGTACAACCTACAGACACTAGAAGAAATAGAAGACCTCAACAAACAAATCACAAGTAAGGAGATTGAAACAGTCATCAAACAACTCCCCAAAATAAAAAGCCCATGACTAGATGGTTTCACAGGTGAGTTCTATTAAGCATTCAAAGAAGATTTAATACCAATCTTATTCAAACTCTTTTAAAAAATTGAACAAGAAGGAAAGCTACCAAACTCATTCTGTGAACCAATTTCACCCTAACAACAATGATGGATAAAGTTATTATGAAAAAAGGAAATTACAGACCCATTTCCCTAAAGAATATGCATAAAAAATCCTTACCCAAATATTTGCCAATCGAATCCAACACCACCTAATGAATATGCATGAAAAAATCTTCAATAAAATATTTGCTAATCGAATCCAACACCACATTAAAAGAATTATTTATCATGAACAAGTCGGTTTTATACAAGACTTGCAAGGTAGTTCAATACAAGAAAATCAATCAGTATAATACATCACCTTAATAAATCAAAGAAGAAAAATCACATGATCCTATTGATTGTCCCATAAAAGGCATTTGACAAAATACCACATCCTTTTCTTTGATTTTTAAAAAATGTAACGAAGTATATCACTCATATATAAACATACATAATCAATAAGTGTCTAATAATAGTTGTGAACTTACAAAACAAACATACATAATATCATACAAGGCTCTCATACCTCACCTTACCACAAATACCTTGCATTGTTGTGAAACATTTTTAACAAATGATTAAATAGCATCCTCAAAATATTACTACTCACCAAAGTTTCTTACATTTGGTGTATTTTTCTCCCAATGCACCTTATTATTATTATTATATCATTTGTACATGAAAATACATAAACAATAAGTATATAGTAAAAGTTGTGAACTTACAAAGCAAGCATACATAACATCATACATGTGTCTCATACATCAACCCACCACCAACACCTTGCATTGTTATGAGACATTTGTTACAAATTATGAGCAATTATTGTCAAAATCCTACAACTAACTATAGTCCATATGTTAAATTTGGTCTACTTTTCTCCCAACCCACTCTATCATTATCCTTTCAAATATATTTTTATTACAGATTTGTGAACCCACAAAACAATCATGCACATGTGCAGAACTCCCACACAATACCCTTCCATCAATACACCACAACGTGGTGTTACACCTGTCATAGATTATGAAATATATCATAAGACCATTACCACCAGCCATGATCCATAGCGTACACCTGGCACACCCCTTCCAAACTCCCCCATCAACAACACAGTACATCTTTAGCATACATGCATGAATATTAAAATATTGCTGTTAACCACAGTTCATAGGTAACACCAGTTACATTTTTCCCATGCTTCTTCACATTCCCACCACCCTGCAATAGTGATGTACATCTACTCTAACTCAAAAAGGACACTCTCGCATCTGTACCATCAAACACAATTCTCATCCATCTCTGGGTTTACTGTGTTATTCAGTCCCTAGATTATTCTCTAGCTTTCTTTCAATTGACATTTACATCCCTAGACTATCCTTTCCAGCCACATTCCCATTTATAAATCCACTTTTACTCATTATAATGTGTTATCATCAACTCTATACATATCCACAATTTTACAGTGAAGTTAATTAAAGCTTCTACATACATTAAGTATCAATAGTCCAAGAACTCCTCTTATCTCTTTTAAGAATCCATTACCTGCCACCAGGTCTTCATGATGTTTTCCTACATTTTCTTCTAGAAGCTTCATGGTTCTTGTTTTTCTATTTAGGTCTTCAATCAATTTTGAGCTAATTTTTGTATAGGGTGTGAGATAGAGGTCCTCTTTCTTTCTTCTGGCTATGGCTATCCAGCTCTCTCAGCACCATTTTTGAATGGACTACTCTGCTCAAGCTGGGTGGGTTTGAAAGTCTTGTCAAAAATCACTTGAACATAGATGTCAATATCTTTCTCTGAACCATCAGTATGGTTCCATTCATCCATGTGTCTGCTTTTTGTCAGTACCATGCTGTTTTTACCACTGTAGCTAGGCAATATGATTTCAAGTCTGGAAGTGAGAGTCCTCCAAATTCATATTTCCTTTTTAAGATGTTTCTGGCTATTTGGGACCCCTTACCCTACCAAATAAATTTGATAATCATGTATTACATTTATTTTAAAAATACTGGTGGAATTTTTATTGTGATAGCACTGGCATCTGTATATAATTTTGGGTAGAATTGATATCTTAATGATATTTAATCTCCCAATCCATAAGTATGGAATGTTCTTCCAGTTTTTTAGGTCTTTTATGATTTCTTTTAACAATGGATTGTAGTTTTCTTACTACAAATGCTTTACATCATTTGTTAAGTTTATCTCTAAATACTTGATTCTTTTAGTCATGATTGTAAATGGAAACTTTTCCCCCTGACTTCTTCCTCAGATTGTGCATTACTAGTGTGTTTTAAAGTCTATTTCATCTGATATAAGTATGGCTACTCTGGGTTTTTTTTTTGTTGTTGTTTATTCTTTTTTTTTTTGGTTACTGCATGCATGGAATATCTTTTTCCAGCCTTTCATTCTCAATCTATTGATATCCTTGTGTCTAAGGTGAGTCTCTAGCTGACAGCATTTAGGTGACTCATATTTTCTTATCTGTTCTGCCTGTCTGTGTCTTTTAATTAGGGTTTTAATCCAGTAACATTCAATGTTATTACTATAAAGGCAGTTCTTATTTTACCATTTTGACCTTTGGGTTTTATCTGCCATATTTTATTTTCACCCCTCTTTTGAAACTTTTAGTTATTTTACTGATATAATCTTCATTTCTAGACTCTCTTCCAAGCCTCTCACTCCTGTCTTTTCTTTACAGGCTGTAGCACTCCAGTTAGTATTTCCCTTAAATCTGGTCTCGTGGTTACAAATTCTCTCACTTTCTGTTTACCTGTGAATATTCTAAACTTATGCTCATTTTTTAAACACAATCTTGCTGGATATAAGATTCTTTGCTGGCAGTTTTTATCTTGCAGTATCTTGAATATATCATACCACTGTCTTCTTGCCTCCATGGATTCTGATGAGAAATCAAACTTCATCATGTGGGGAATCCCTTACATGTTATGCATTACTTTTCTCTTGCTGCATTCAGAATTCTCTTTGTCTTTGGCATTTGACATTGTGACTAGTATGTGTCTTAGATTTGGTCTATTTGGATCTATTCAGATATACATTGTGCTTCTTGGGCATGGATAGCTATATCCTTCAATAGGAATGGGAATTTTTCTACCATTTTATCTTCAAATATTCCTTCTGCCCTTTTTCCCTTTTCTTCTCCTTCTGGGACACCCATGAAACATATGTTTGCATGTCATTTGCAGTCATTTAGTTCCCTGAGACTTTGTTGAATTTTTTCTACTTCTTTTATCTGTTCTTTTGTATGTTTGCTCTCAGAGGCCATTTTTTCAAGCTCACCAATCTTTTCTTCTGCCTCCTCAAATCTGCTGTTATACGACTCTAGTGTATTCTAAATTTCACTTCTTGCATTTTTCATTCAAGTGAGATCTTCTATTTTTCTATGTATGCTGTCAAGTTCTTATTTATTCTCATCCAATGTCTTCTTAATATCCTTAATCTCTTTAGCCATCTCATTGAATTTATTATGGAGATTTGCTTGGACATCTGTGATTAGTTGTCTCTATTGTCATCTGGGGACTTATCTTATTCTTTTAACTGGGCCATATTTTCTTGTTTCTTGATATGCATTGTAATTTTTTGTTGGTGTCTTGGCATCTGGATTACTAGATATATTTATTCGGGGTGGTTTCTCTCTTTAACTTAGGGCTTTCTTGCCCTTTCTCCCTTGCTGGTTGTGTAGAGGAGCTGAGGATGTAGTTGTTGCTATAAGCTGTGGAAGCTCAAGCTGCCCACATTGTCCCAGGGACCAATGAGGCTTCTCCCACATTTCCTCTTTGCCAGGTTTAGGGACAGAGCCACAGTCATGTGTAATAATCTAAGTTGTGCCAGCCTATACTGTAGTTTAAAGGGACTGATGAAGCTTCATATTCCTTCTTCCCTTGCCTGGGTTGGTGATGGAGCTACAGGTGTGGGCAGCAATCTATGTTGAATGGACCCAAAATGACTGCAGTTGCCCCAGCAGACTTCAAGCTATTCAGTCTGTACTGGCCAAATATACCCGTACTTACCTAGAGAGGATGGTGCATGTCCTGCCAGTGTTCTTCCTGCCAGAGGTGGGACTGAAGCGTAGGCTAGAGCTGCAGTCAGATCTGGGTGGAAATAAGCTGTTCCTTCCTGTCACTGTGATTTTCAATCATCCAGGATTCCCCTCATGCCAAGGGCTGAATCAAAATGGTAGTGACTGGCCTCTTTCCAACTTGGACAGGTTCAAACTTTAGCTGTTCATAGGATTTTACTTTAGCCAGCTGAATTTACTAACCAGTAGCTGAAGTCAGTGGCCAAATGTCTCTTCCTTCCCTGTTTTTGAGAAATGGAGTTTCCAGCTCCAGCCACAAAATAGCTCCTGAGGCAGCTTGCACTGCCAGAATAGGATGATCACTGGGTTCCGTGGCATGGCCTGTATTTTCCCAGAGAGGCTGGTACAGGTTCCCCCTGTTTCCTTCCTGGAGGTGGGGTGGGGCTTAGGTTAGAGTTACGATCTGATCTGGGTGGAAAGAAGCCAGTCCTTATCAGTATTGATTTTCAGTCCATCCTGCTTCCCTTCATGCCAGGGGAAGAGTTAAAATGGTGGTTACCAGTTCCTCTCTGACCTGGACAGTTTCAAACTTTAGCTCTTCTTAGGATTATACTTTAGTCCACTGAATTTACTAAACAGTAGCTGAATTTGGTGCTCAACAGTGTCTTCCTCCCCCATTTTTGGAAGTAGAGCTTCCAATTCCAGCTGCTGAAAAACTCCTGAGGCAGCTCGTGCCGCCAGTGGAGGATGGGCACTGGCCTCCATGGTGTGGAGAGTGCTCTACTTACAAATCTTCTCTGCAGATCGGCAGTCTCCTCCTTCCATTCATTTTTTTTTTAATATACTTTTTTATTTTTTAAAAAGATACTTAGATTACATAAATGTTACATAAACAATATAGGGGATTCCCATATGCCCCACTCCCAACCTCTCTTACATTTTCCCACATTAACAACATCCTTCTTTAGTGTGGTACATTTTTTACAATTGATGAACACATTTTGGAGCATTGCCACTAAGTGTGGATTATACTTTACATTGTAGTTTACACTTTCTTGGACACAATTTGTAAGTTATGACAAGATATATAATGGTTTGTATCTGTCATTGTAATGCCATTCAGGACAATTCCCAAGTCCCAAAAATGTCCACATATTATACCTGTTGCACCGGTATTGGAATATGGACACCAGCCTCTCTTGCATTGAGTGCTCTACTCACAAATCTTCTCTGCAGATGGGCAGTTTCCTCCTTCCATTCTATTGCGGATGTTGCAGAATGCTCTTTTGGTGTCCTGGAGTGCCCTAACAGGTGCTTTAAATAGCTCTGGTTGATTACTAACTGTACTGTAGCATGAGCGACTCTGGGAACTCCTTACTCTGCCACCATCTTGCTGGTTGTCCATCCCACATCCTTTTTTGATAAAAATACTGCAAAAGATAGGAATTGAAGGAAACTTCCTCACATGATAAAGGCCATATATGAAAACCCACCTTCAACATTGTACTCAATGGTGAAAAACTGAAAGCTTTCCCACTGAGATCAGGAACATGTAAAGGATGCCGACTGTCACCACTGTTCACTATAGCAATAGAGGTTCTAGCTACAGCAATCAAGAAAAAGAAATAAAAGGCTTCCAAATCAGAAAGGAAGAAGTAAAATATTCTTTATTCACAGCTGATATGACTATATACCTTGAAAGCCCCCAAAATTTTACAATGAAGCTGCTAAAGCTAATAAACTATTTTAGTAGAGAATCGGGATACAAGATCAATATGCAAAAATCACTGGTGTTTCTCTATACTAGTTATGTGCAATCTGAGAAAGATGCCAGGAAAAAATTACACTTACAAATAGCAACTAAATGAAGCAAATATTTAGGAATAAACTTAACCAAGGATATAAAGCACTTGTATTCAGAAAACAATAAAACATTGTTAAAAGAAATTTTAAAAAGTCCTAAACAATTGGAAGTACATTTCATGCTCATGGATTCGAAGACTAAATATCATTAAGATGCCAATTTCACCTAAATGAATATACAGATTCAATGCAATCTTAGTAAAAATTCCACCAGCATTTTTTAAATACATGGAAAACTCAATTACCAATTTTATTTGCTAAGGCTCCCCAAATAGCCAGAAACATCTTAAAAAGAAAAAGCAAAATTGGAGGACTCTCACTTTCGGACTTTAAATCATATTACCAAGCTAAAGTGGTAAAAACAGCATGGTTTTGGCATTAAGACATACATGTAGACCATGGTTCAGAAAGAGACATTCACATCTATGGTCAAGTGATTTTTGACAAGGCTGTCAAACCTAACTAGGTGGGGCATAACAGTCTATTCAACAAATGGTGCTGGGAGAACTAGATTTCCATAGCTAAAGGAAAGAAAGAGGACCCCTATCTCACACCTTATGCAAAAATTAACTCAAAATGGATCAAAAACCTAAATGTAAAAGCAAGAACCACAATAGCACCTCAAATAATAGAATAATTAGGAATTAATCTAAGATATAAAGGACTTGTATACAGAAAATTTCAAAACATTCCTAAAAGAAATCAAAGAATATCTAAATAAATGGAAAGACATTCTCTATTCATAGTTTAGAAGACTAAATATCATTGAGAAGTAATTCATACACAAAGTAATTTACAGATTCAATGCAATCCCAATAAAGATTCCAACAACCTTCTTTGCAGAAATGGAAAATTCAATCATCAAATTTATGTGGAAGGTTAAGGGGGCCTGAACAGCTAAAGCCATCTTGAAAAGAGAATGAAGTCAGAGGACTCACACCGCTGGATCATAAAACTTATTACAAAGCAACAGTAATGGTAATGACACAAGGACAGACACAGAGACCAATGGAATTTATTTGAGACTTCAGAAATCAACCTTCACATTTATGACCAACTGATTTCTATATATATTTTTATTAGAGAAGTTCTGAATTTACAAAACAATTGCACATAATTTGTTGAATTTCCATACTACAGTCCTCCACCAACACCTCACGTTGTTGTGGAACATTTGTTACAGATTCTGAGAGAACAGCATCAGGCTATTACCACTAACAATGGTCTATAATGTACATCTGGTATATTTTTTCCCTACCCATGTGTTATTAACCCAGTAGTTCTTTGACATTGATGCAGGAATATTACATATTGCTGTTAACTATAGTCCATAGGTTACATTAATTGTACTTTTCCATGCATCTCCATATTCTTACCACCTTGTAATTGTGATGTACACTTGCTCTAGTTCATAAAGAACATTCTTTTGTTTGTACTATTAACCACAGTTTTGAGAAGGATGCAAAGACCACTCAGTTGGGAAAAAATAGTTTCTTCAACATTGTTGCTGGGAAAACTGGATCTTCATTTGCAAAAAAATGAAGGAGGACACTACTTCACACCTTAAACAAAAATCAACTCAAAATTGATCAAAGACCTGTATATAAGGACAAGTTTTATCAAACTCCTGGAGAAAAACATAAGGAAGTATCTTCAAGTCCTTGTGTTAGGCAATTGTTTCTAATACTATATGCCCAAATCACAAACAACAAAAGAAAAAATTAATGGGTTCACATCAAAATTAAAACTTTTGTGCCTCAAACTACTTTATCATGAAATTAAAATGGCAAACTAAACAATGGGAGAAAATATTTGGAAATGACATATCCTATGAAGTTTGATATCTAGAATATATAAAGTAATCCTTCAACTTAACAAGACAAACAATGTAATTTAAAAAATTGTTCCAAGAGACTTGAATAGACATCACAGAAGATATACAAATGGCCAGAAAGTACATGAGAAGATATTCAACTTCATTAGACATGAGGGAAATGCAAGTCAAAACTACAATGAGATACTATTTCACACCCATTTAAATGGCTGATATTAAAAATTAAGATAACAAAATAGAAAAAACAAAACAAAACAATTGTTGGAGATTATGTGCAGAAATAGGAACTCTTTTAGTTTCCTAGGCTACTTAAAGCAAATACCATGAAATGGGTTGGGGTTAAACAATGGGATTTTACTAACTTACAGTTTTGAGCTTAGAAGTTTTCCAAATTATGGCATCATAAGGCAATGCTTTCTTCCTGAAGACTGGCTGC
This sequence comes from Cabassous unicinctus, assembly GCA_029593785.1. NCBI lineage: Eukaryota > Metazoa > Chordata > Mammalia > Cingulata > Chlamyphoridae > Cabassous > Cabassous unicinctus. The sequence goes on from JAQZBX010012901.1 coordinate 9,450, forward strand.
CAGTGATTCTTGGATCCTTTGCCACATGGCAAGACACATGGGTATTTCTGCTTTCTCTCCTTTCTCTTCCAGGTTTCAGTGATTTCAGCTTCTTGCTTCCATGGCTTTGTCGCTCGCTCTCTGTTTTTTCTCTATTTATAAAGGACTTCAGTAAGAGGATTAAGACCCATTCTGAATGAGGTGGGTCACACCTTAATTAAAGCAATCTCATCAAAAGATCCTACTTACAATGGGTCTAATACCACAAGAATGGATTAAATTTAAGAACATGCTTTTTTGGGTTATATACAGCTTTAAGCCACCGTGCTCCATCTTCTGAACTCCAAAAATACATCTTCTTTTCATATGCAAATACATTGATTCCTTCAAAATATCACAAAAGCCATAACTCATTTCACTAATAATTAGTACAAAGTCTCATCAAAATTGGTTAAGGGTGTGTTCTGTCTTGAGGCACACTTTCCCTTCTTTTGTGAATCCATGAAATCTAGAGAACAAGTTATATGCTTCCAATATACAAAAGAGGGACAAGCATAGGATAAGCATTCCCATTCCCCTTCTCATATGGAGTATTTGGAAGGAAAACAGAGTTCATGGGTCCCAAACAATTCCAAAACACTGCAGGGAATGCTCCATTAGATTTCTGTGTGTCATCTATGGAATGACTGTACACCAATGTACACCAATGTACACCATTGTACACTAATGTTTGTACACAAGCATTGTGGTTGAAGGGTGAATACATTTCAGAATGTTTTCAATTGAATTTGCCTACATCAACGAGAAGAATTACTATGTATGGCAGCTATAGCATTACAAAATGTATTTCTTAAATAACAAGAAGACATTAAAAATGAGTCTTTGACTCATGGGCAGCAGAATGTATGTTGTGTTGGCAGGTATAAGAACAAGGCTAATGTCCTTGAACATCTCCATCGAGCTCTTCAGTGACCAGGTGCCTTATCAATGAGCAGTAATATTTTGAATGGGTTTTTTTTTCCTGATCAGTAGGTCTCACCAATGGCATTAAAATATTTAGTAGTCCATGTTGTAAACAGATATGTTGTCATCCAAGCATTTTTTGTTCCATTTATATAGCAAAGATATAGTAGAGTTAGCATAATTATTAAGGATCCTAGTATTTCAGATTGAAAATGATTATTGTCTTCAACTTAAAGTCACAAGCTACGTTAGTCAGTAATAGAGTCTGCCTGTCCTTTGAACCTTTTAAGTGAAGCATTTCATCTCCTCTCTAGCCATGTAAGTTTTAGGTGGCATCCCCTTTCAAAAGAAACTTATTTTGTCTAAATTGAAATCTGTTTTTTTTTTGTTTAGTGTAGCCATCCTCATCAATTATCTTAGGTAGGTCCTCTGGATAACATGCTACAGCTTCTACATCAGCACATGCTGCTTCATCTTGAATTTTGAGATTATGGGGGTGTCTTTTTTCCTTAAACCTCATAAACCAACCTCTGCTAGCTTCAAACTTTAATTCTATGACTTCCTCACTCTCTTAGCCTCCACAGAAGTGAAAAGTTAGGACTTCGCTCTGGATTAGGATTTGACTTAAAGTGATGTTGTGACTTGTTTGATATTCTATCCAGACCACTAAAACTTTGTTAATACTTTTATTTTTAATTTTTTTAACTTACTTTTTAATTTAAAAAAATATATACTTAGATTACATAAATATTTCATAAAAAATACAGGGGATTCTCACATGCCCTGCTCCCAGCCTCTCCCACATTTTCCCCCATTAACAATATCTTTCATTAGTGTGGTTCATTTGTTATAATTGATGAACGCATTTTGGAGCATTGCCACTAAGCATTGATTATAGTTTCATTTTAGTTTATACTCTCTCCCGCACAATTTTCTAAGTTATATAATGGCTTGTGTCTTTCATTGCCATGTAATTCAGGACAATTCCCAAGTCCCCAAAATGTCCCATTACCTGTTTCCTCCTCTCCCTGCCCTCAGAACCTCCAGTGGCCACTGCCTCCACATCAATGATAAAAGTTCTTCTATTGCTAGAATCACAATAAGACTATAGTAGAATAATAGTAAGTTCAGTTTACTCCATCATTTGTTCCCCAATCCTGGGCTTCTGGGATGGCGATGTCAACTCTACCTCTAATTGAGAGGGGCCTTAGATCACATGGGGCAGATGGATGGGACTTTCTTACTTGCTGTTGCAGATTCTATCTGTTCCTTGGGATGGTTGTTGTCCATCATCTCCATGTTAGTTGTCCTGGGTGAGTCCAATGAACTGGAGAGTAAGTGTTGCAACTCAGTTGAGATTCAGGGCCCAGTTGGCACATAGACATCCCAAAGATTTAAATCTCTTGGACATACATCTATCAACTCTAACACTAACTGTAGGTTCAAATAGAAGGGACAGAAGAGCCATGTGTAGGGAAACCACAACTGAGTCCAACTCTGTCACACTTGGGAGCATAAATTCCAAAATAGGGCCCACTGAAGTCCACCAAACTCCTGAGCTGTCTGCCATGCTTATAGTGTCTGGATGTCTCCACTATTTGAGGCAATATTTACTTTGGCAGTCAATGAGATCCTGCTGAGATGTGCATAAGTGTAACCTCTGGAATGACCTCTCAACTCACTTTGAATTCTCTTGGCCATATAAACTTATTTGCCTTTATTCTTTCACCCTTACAGTCAAGGTCTTTTCCTAGTCTCACTGCTAGTTGGTGCTTGGTTCTAATCCCTCTGTTCCAGGAAGTCTCATGCCTGGGAGTCATATCCCATGCTGGGGGTAAGGTAATGCATTTATATGCTGAATTTGGCTTAGAGAGAGGCCAAATCTGAGCAATGAATGAGCTTTCAAGAGGTAACTCTTAGGCACCCTATAATACTAGGTTAAGTTTCAATTTCAAGAGTAAAGTACAGTCATCAGTATCAAGAGCTTGTCAATGGTCCATCCTCCTTCACTAGTCACTGCCCCTGTACTGGGGGATTCTAGCTGTCACATTAGGGAAAGTGGCAGAGGTCCCCAGGATGGTAAATTGATATTCCTTTGGTTATTGTGTCAATCTCCACCCATCGTGACAATGTCCCATGAACACTTGAACTCATTCATATGCCTTATACATATACCTCAGTTGAACCTCCTCCCATGCATCCTCCATCTCTGACACCCCACACCAATGATCTGCCCCTGCCAAAGTTGTAACCCTTCTGCATTCCGAAACTTCTTCAAAAATGAAGCCAACAAAAAAAACACAAATACAATTAATAAGAAAATGAAATGTTAATGAAACTTTTAAAAATAAGAAATAAAATATAAATTTTTTAAATTGGAATAATAAAAAATACAAAATTAAAAAGAAATTTTTTTTCATTATGTTTTTCATCATTGTAAGATCTGTTATTTTGTATGTACAGTGATATTTTCTTTTGTTTATTACCCAATGTGTCTTATTTTTTTCATTTTGTCTTCAAAGAAACTTTAGGTTATAGAAAAGTCACATACAGAATATAGGGGGTTCCCATATACCCAACACTCCCCAATTTTCCCTTTCCCCTATTAATAACATTTTATATGTGGATGGTACATTTGTTACAATTGATGCAGAGATATTGAAACATAGCTACTAACCATGGTCAATGATTTACATTATAGTTTACATTTTGGGCCAAAAACTTTTATAAATTTTGATGAAATTTAACATGGCCTGTATCCATCATTACAAGATAATTTCGTATGCTTCCTTCGCCCCCAAGGGCCCCATGTTCCATCTATTCTATTCCTTTCTTCCCATCCCCTCGGGACCAATGGCAACCATCAAGCTTTACTCCTTGAAGAACAAGAGTAGCACTTTTGATTTCCTTAAATAAATTTTCCTTTGTACCCACGGCAAGGCTAACTGTTTTGAGAAAGTATCCTAGTTTGCAACCTATTTTGTCTTTTGTCATGCTTTCCTCCCTATGCATAATCTTTAATAGCTTTTGCTTTAAATTGAGAGACATGATTTTTTCCACTCACTTGAACAGTTAGAGGCTATTGAAGGGTTATAAGTTGGCTTAATGTCAATATTGTTGTGTCTTGGGGGTATAGGGAGGCCTGAGGAGAGAGGGGGGAGACTGTCTTATTCAGTGGGTTAGACCAAACACGTACAACAGTTATCAATTAAGTTTGCCAATATATATGGGCACATTTCATGGTACCCAAAACAATTACAATTGTAACATCAAATATCACTGAACACAGATCACCATAATATATATAATAATAATGCAAAAGGCAAAATATTGCAAAAATTACCATAATATGACTTAGAGACACAAAGTGAGCACAAGTTGCTGGAAAAATGGCACCAATAGACATGCTCAATGCTAAGTTGTCATAACTATTACTTTGTATAAAACGCAATATCTGCAAAGTGTGGTAAAGCAAAGCACAATAACATGAGATATTTCTGTTGTGATTGTTTGAGGCTTTTACGGACCCCAGAAAAGATCATGTCCTGTGGGAGTTAACTATAATAGATGAAACCCTTTCATTAGATTACTTGTTAAGGACCTTTCATTAGATTACTTCAGTAGGATGTAACCTTGGATGGGTCTTAATCATCTTACTGGAGTCCTTTATAAAAAGGATGGATTTGGAAAGACAGAGCCATTGAAAGAAGGAAATCTCCAGAAATTGAAAGAAAAAGTCCTGGAACACAGAAGTTGAAGGAAGGAAACCCAGAAGAGAAGCAGATGCCTCCATGAGCCAGTGGTAGGGGAGAAAGCATCACCTGATGCCTTAATTTGGACATTTTCACAGCCTCAGAACTGTAAGCTTTTAACCTCATAAATCCCCATTGTAAAAGCCAATATATTTCTGGTATATTGCCTTGGCAGTCTTCAGCAAAGTAAAACAGATTTTGTACCAGAAGTGGGGTGCTGCAATTGCAAATACCAAAAATATGGAAATGGATAACTGATTGGAAATGCAGGAAGAATTGTGAGTTGCTTGGTAGAAAAGGCCTTATGGACACTAAAGGTACCTTTAATAAGGCCTTAGATGGAAATGATGAATGTTCAATTGCAAATTGGAAGAAAGGTAATCCTTATATTAAAGTGGCAGAGAACTTGCCAAAATTGTCTTCTGATGTCAGATGGAGGGCAGAATTTAAAAGTGATGAGTATGTATATTTAGCTAAGGAGATTTCCAAACTAAATATCGAACTTTCAACTTGGTTTTTCCTTGCAGCTTTTGATTAGATTATTTCAGTAGGGCATAATCCAGGATGGGTCTTAATCCTTTTACAGGAATCCTTTACAAATAGGGTGAATATGTAGAAATTAGATCTTTCAGTAAAATATGAAGCAAGCAATCATCTGAAGAGAAGTCAGTGAAGAGGTTGTGGGAAGTTTGAGAAAGGAGAAACTAAAATTAATCCCCTTAGAGATCACATGGGTGAACACTTTGTCTCTTCCCATAAACTCTGGAATATGATAAGGTTTGTGAAAATCTTATTAAAAAAATATTTGTATTTATAACTTTAAAAACAAAAACAAATTATAGGTATTTGAAGTAAAGAATCATGATATTTTTATTTCTTTATATCAAAGTGTCCCTCTACTATAGCTAATATAACTTAAAATGACTGCTTCTTACAAATACTTAATGAGGTGGATTGAGTTGTGCCTTATATTTCACAAATCTGCTTATTCAGGCCATTATTTTTTAGTTGTAGTTGATTAAGAAACTCAATTTACTGAGTCCAAGCTCATTAGTCTAGAATCTGTTCCTAGAAGAGATAGCTATAGGGGTGTTGTAGCTCAAAAGGGAGTCCTTTCTCTCCTTCTCTATCACACCTAGCACAATGGCGGCAGCCACGTCGGAGCAGCAACAGTTCTACTTGATCCTGGGAAATCTGTTCAGCCAGACAATGCGGTCCAGAAAGAGGCAGAGGAAACCTATGAGAATATCCCAAGACAGTCAAAGATAACATTCCTCTTACAAGCCATCAGAAATACAACAGCTGCTGAGGAGGGTAGACAAATGGCCACCATTCTCCCAAGACATCTTTTGTTCTCTGCATTTGATGAAGTCTATCCAACCCTTCCTTCTGATGTTCAGACTGCCACCAAGAGTGAACTACTAATGATTATTCAGATGGAAACACAATTTAGCATAAGGAAAATAAATTGTGATACTGCTGTAAAGCTGGACAAGAATTTAATAGAAGAGGATGTCAACAATCATGGCCTGAATGTTTGTAGTTCCTTTTTGAGTCAGTCAGTTCTCAAAATAGAAGACTGCGGGAAGCTGCCTGGAACTTTCCTGGAATTTGGGGGAATCAACAGCAGCACTACTTAGACGTCATTAAATAGATGTAAGTTCATTGTATGCAAGACCAGGAACATCCATCAATCAGGACATTATCTGCTAGAGCTACAGCTGCATTTAAACTTGCAAATGAACACAATGTTGCCCTGTTCAAACATTTTTCATACTTATTACCCAGGTTCTTACAGGGTAATAATCATTTAAAGGCTGTAAATGATTCCTGCTACCAGAATGGTGACTTGGTCCTAAAATCTCTTGTTAAGATTGCTGATACTGTTTCAAAGTATTTGCATCCTTGTTTAGAAGCTACTTTGCAGCTAAGTCTAAAGTTATGTGGAGACAATAGCCTCAATAATATGCAATGCCAGCTTGCACTTGAAGTAATCGTGACTTTGTCTGAGACAGAAGCTACTATGTTAAGAAAACATACCAGTTTTGTTGCACAGACTATTCCTCAGATGTTAGCAATGATGGTTGATCTGGAAGAGAATGAGGATTGGGCAAATGCTGATGAACTAGAAGATGATGATTTTGACAGCAATGCAATTGTTGGTGAGAGTGCTTTAGACTGAATGGATTGTGGATTTGGTGGAAAACTTGTTCTACCAATGATCAAGGAACACATTATGCAAATGCTTCAAAATCTTGACTGGAAATATCAGCATGCAGGATTGATGGCTTTATCTGCCATTGGTGAAGAATGGCACCAGCAAATGGAAGGGATTTTAAATGAGATAGTAAATTTTGTTTTGCTCATCTAAGTGTAAGGTATGCAGCCTGTAATGCCATGGGACAGATGGTTACATATTTTGCACCTGATTTCCAAAAGAATTTCCATGAGAAGACAATTGCAGTTCTTTGCAGGTAATGGAAAACCAGGCCAATGCAGCTGCTGCACTCATTAATTTTACTGAAGACTGTCTCAAGTCGCTACTAGTTCCATATTTAGATAATTTAGTGAAACATTTGCATTACATCATGGTACTGAAACTTCAAGAGCTGATTCAGAAAATGCACAAAGTTTAGTTTTGGAAAAATATACTGCATAAGAAAAATTTTATCCCCTACTCTGATTTATTTATGCCATCACTAAAGCACATTGTTGAAATGCAGTTCAAAAGGAGCTCAGACTTCTGAGAGGAAAAACTATTGAATGCATAAGCCTCATTGGTCTGGCTGTTGGGAAGTAAAAATGCATGCAAGATGCATAAGATATGATACAGCTATTACTGAAGACCCAGACAGACTTCAATGATATAGAAGATGATGATCCTCAGAACTCTTACATGATCTCAACCTGTGCCAGAATGTGCAAAATCCTTGGAAAAGAATTTCATCAATACCTTCCATTGGTGATGGGCCCTTTAATGAATCACCTTCAATTAAACCCAAAGTAGCTCTTTTACATAACCAAGACATGAAGAATATGAGTGATGATGATGTTTGGGATTTTGTGACCCTTGAAGATCAGCAAAGTTTTGGTATTAAAACTGGAGGACAGGAAGGAAAGTCAACTGCTTGCCAGATGTTGGTCTGCTTTGCTAAGTTGTTAAAGGAAGGCTTTGTGGAATACACTGAAGAAGTTGTCAAACTGATGGTCCTTTTACTGAGATTTTATTTCCTACAACCTTTGAATATAAAACCCATCTAGAGTAATTAAAACTGTAGCTTTTTCAAGTATTACTATACACTACCATCACTGTTTCAGTATTTGCACAAATTATAGTTTCTGTATTTAAAAAAAAAAGTGAGTCTTTGCCTCACATGCACCAGAAAGTCAATTAAATTATATCAGGATTTTGAGAAGAGAGAGTTTATTGCCAAGCACAAAGGCTAGGAGATCAGAAGGCCTACTGGCTATAAACCTTTCCCCTGAGTTAGAAGTGTTTAGGGTTTTTATGGGATTGAACAAAAGTGGAGGTTGGGTTGTGATAGGTGAGGAGAAGATAACTGTGCAATAGTGGGGAGCATGGAAGATGGGCATCATGCTGACTCATATGTTACATGACTAGAAAGTGATGTCTTGAGTTGATGAGGTTAGAGATAATCGAATCGTCATTGAGTATGTGTAGATTGATTACATGCTGAGTTCACCTGAAGTTTAAGGTTTTCTTCTATTGTGCATGTCTGGTGGGCCAACTGTTTAGAGCTGATTTGGTTAGTTCTGGGCTGATTCATGTTATTTCATTAATAAACATTTGGACCTACCTACTGGAGTATCAAGTTTCAAGGCTACAAAACAAGATAAAAGGATACAAGGGGGCTAATTAAAAGTTATTTTGTTCCAGTTCAGTTACAAGGTAAAGATTATGCAGTTTACAAAATTTAGCATCAGCATCCATGGAACAAAACATGTAGGTTACAGTTCCATGAGTCACAACAGTTACAGACATTTGCTTCTGGCTATTTTAAAAGTTTAATATATATAAAGGCTATATTGCAATATACCAGAGGGTGATTAAGTGCCTAATATAAAATTAGTGGCCTAAAACATATTTGCTATTTTATGATCAATTACCGGATCAAAAAATATGAAAAATGCTTGTTTAGATTTGCAATCTTAATTTGTAAAATAAATAGCTAAGTGGAAACTTGGCTCAAAATTAAGTGTTGAATATGAATAGATTGAGTTGGTGCTCCATGGGCCTTTATGTCTGACCTGGCTATGTATTAAGAAAAAACGTACCTCTATCTAACTGAGTTGTGTATGATCTAATAAGAGTTGAACATATAATCAATGTTCTAATTTTTAAAGACAAAAAATGAAAAAGAAAAAGAAAATAGTTTTTGCTCTAGTTTTGTGGGATTTGTGAATATATCAATAAGCAATTGCATTCCAGCTGAATAAATCATGGGTTAGAGAAAATAAAGTGTGCCAAGAGCAAGAGTGCAAACAGAAAAGCATTTGATTTTGAGAAAATGTTTTGTTTACAAGTAATGGACACCATTTTGTTATATAAATATGAATATAGAAAGATAAATATAGTTATAGATATAGTTGTAGATAGGATGTGGATATAGATATAGGCATATAAATTCACAAACATACATATATTTGCTGCATGTACACATATAATATTAATTTCAATTACATCTTAGAAAACAGCCTTTTTCAGCAATTTTGATATATTTTTATTCCAGTGTCTTAACATTTTGAGTGATATCCATAGAGATAATTAGAAAATGATAAAAAGGAATAAGAATTGAAAAGAAAATGAAAGGAAATGTAAAAAATAAGGATTTTGCAATGAAATTAGGAAAATATAAAGAATAATATGAGTAACAATAAATACAGATCTCAAAACTTCTGTGTGTGTGGCATTTTCAGGAGAAAATTCTACTATGTAGATATAATTTAATATAGTGCAATCAGGTGAGAAAAAAAATAACAGATTCCAGATTGAAAAGAAAAAAATAAAATTGTCTTTTAAAACAGATGACATGATCCTGGATATATAAAATCGTGAAGTACCCACAAAAAAGATTTATTGAGGCAAATAAACAAGTGCATCATGTACTCTAGAAACATGATTAATATAAAATCCAATATATATCTTTACCTGATCAATATACAATCCATAAATGAAATTAAGGGTGCAATTGCACTCAAAGCAGTATAAAAAGTATGAAATATTTAGGAATACATTTAAGAAAAGAAGTGCAACAATTGTACTAAGAAAATTAGAAAATTGTGCTAAGAGAATTAATTAAGATATAATGGAGATACATTCCATGCTCATTGATTGAAAGACCCAATATTATTAAAATGGAAATATACTCCAAGTTAATAAATATATATTCAATTCAATTCAATTAATATCAACATTCCAACATGCTTTTCCTCAAAATTTGACAAGCAGGTGTCAAATTGTACGTGGAAATGCAAAACAAATAGAATACTGTTTGAAGAATAACAAAGTTGGAGTTCTATCACTTCCTGACTTAAAAATATATTTTAAAACTGCATTTATCAATAAATTATGGATAAGTCATAAGCATAGGCAGTGGAACAGATTTGAGTCTCCAGAAATAATCATCTGTTTAGAATCAATTAATTTTTAACAAAGGTGCCAAGGCTAATTTTTGGTGAAAGAATAATCTGTTCAACAAATGTACATTTCAATATCCACATGCAAAAGGATGAACGTAGATGGCCACATCAGATCAAACATAATTTATATTTTATTGGATCAGTTGTAGGTTTACAGAAAAATCATGAGAAAATACAGTGTTCCCATGTATACCCCTCACCTCATATTAACGCCTGGCATTAGTATGATACATTTGTTAAAATTAATGAAAGAATATCATTATTATCCTTTTACTATTAACTACAGTCCATGTTTTACATTTAAGTTCACTGTTTGTGTTTTACAGTCCTATGGTTTTTTAAATTTTTATTTAGGTAACATGCATACAAACTAAAATTTCCCCTTATAAGCAAATTCAAATATATAATTCACATCTGTTAATTATATTCACAATATTGTCCTACCATCATCACCATCCATTAGCAAAATTTCCCAACATCCCAAAGAGAAACTTTGTACACGTTAGGCATTTGCTTCCCATTCCCTACCCATATCCTGGCCCCTGCTAATCTATATTCTACTTTCTCATTCTATTAATTTGTTTAATGTAATTACTCTATATCACTGAGATTATACAATATTTGTCCTTTGGTGTCTGTCTAATTTCAAGCAACCTGATATATTCTATGTTAACCCATGTTATGACATATATCAGAATTTCATTCCTTTTTGTGAATGAGCAATATTCCATCATACGTGTATACCATATTTTGTTTATCCATTCATTGATAGATGGATACCGGAGTTGATGACATCTTTTAGTAATTGTGACTAATACTGCTTTTGAAGATTGGTATGCAAACATCTGTTTAAGTCCCTGTTTTTAATTATTTTGGGTATGAACCTAAAAGTGGGATTGCTGCATATTATGGTAATTCTATGCTTAACTTTCTGATGAGCTGTTAAAATTTCCTTCACAATGGATGCATCATTTTACATTCCAACCAAAAAACCAGTTTTCCCATTTCTCCAAATCCTCTTCAAAACTTATTTTCCTTTTTTTAAAAAATAGAATCCATTCTATTGCATGTTAAATGGTATCTTGTGGTTTTGCTTTGCATTTCCCTAATGGCTAATAATTTTGAGCATCTTTTTCATGTGCTTTATGCCTATTTGTACATCAGCTTCAGAGAAATTGCTATTCAAGTAGTTTGTCCATTTTTAAATAGGGTTTTGTGTTTTTTGTTGTTGTTGAGTGGTAGGATTTCTCCATCTATTTTTGATATTTAACCCTTATTGAATATGTAGTTTCTAAACATTTTCTCACATTCTGTCTTTTTACTTTTATGATTAAGCCAAATGATGAACAAAACTTTATAATTTTGATGAGGTCCCATTGGTTTATTTTTGTTGCTATTCTCATGTTTTGTGGCCTAAGGAACTATTACAAAATGTCATGAAGATGCATCCCTGAGTTTAGTCTAGTAATTTTATAGTTCTGGTTTATATATTTAGGTCTCTGATACATTTTGAGTTGATTTTTGTGTATTGTGTGAGGTAGGGGTACAACTTCATTCTTTTGCATATGTGCATCTTGTTTACCAGGACCTATTTAATGAAGAGACTATTCATTCCCTATTGAGTGGACTTTTCACTCTTGTCAAAAATAAGTAAAAATCATTTGGCCATAGATGGGAACATTCTTTTCTGAACTGTCAGTTTGATTCCATTGCTCTACATTGCTTTCCTTATGCCTGTACCGTGCTGTTTTGATCACTGTGACTTTGTAATTAATTTTACAGTTCGCAAATGTCAATCTTCCGACATCATTCCTCTTTGTCAAGATGGCTTTGGTTATTTGGTTTTCCTCATTCTTTCATATAAATTTGATGATTTTTTGTAGTTGTTTGAAGCAGTATGTACTCCAGAAATACGTGTTCTTAAACTTAATCCATTCTTGTGCATGTAGACCCTTTGTAAGTAAGACTGTTTAACAATGTTACTTCAGTTTCGTTGTGACCCACCTCATTGAGGATGGGTCTTAATTTTTTTAATTGAGTTCTTTATAAACAGAATGAATGCAGAGGTGGGAAAAGCCATAGAAGCAAGAAACTGAAGGCAACAAAACCCAGAAGAGAAGGGAGAGACCATCAGACACCACCATGTGCCTTGCCAGCTTGATGATACCTTGATTTGGACATTTTCTCAGCCTCAAAGCTGTAACCTAATAAATTCCCATTGTTCAAGCTGAAACATTTCATGGTAATTTGCTTTAACCAGCCTAAGAAACTAAAACATTTATTTTTCCATTTCTGTTGAGAACGATGTTGGAATTTTGATTGGGTTTGCATTGAATATATAAATCACTTTAGGCAGAATTGATATCTTAACAATATTTATTCTTCCAATCCATGAACTTAGAATGTTCTTCTATTTATTTAGTTCTTCTTTGAAGCCTTTTAGCAATATTTTTCTGTTTTCAGCATACAAATTTATGTCACTGATTAGATTTATTCTTGGAATTTGATTCCTTTAGTTAATATTGCAAGTGCAAATTTTTTCTGATTTTTTCATCAGAGTGTTCATTGCTAATGTGTAGAAAAACCAGTGATTTTTTAAACAAATCAATTTAATGATACATATTAATAAAGCATACAATTGATCCAAAGTGTAAAATCAATAGCATTTGGTATAATCACATAGCTGTGCATTCATCACTTCAAACATCATTAGAGTATTTTTGTTATAATAAACAAAATATTAACTAACTAATAAGAAAATTCTTCACCCCTTGATCTCTCTATGTTTTCCCTGCTATACATAGCTGTTATTTCTGGCTATTCTTGTACAATTACTTATTTATTTATTAAGCAGTTTTATTGAGATATATTCATATACCATATGATCTATCTAAAGTTTATAATCTATAGCTTTTAATATAATCGCAATGTTGTGAATTCATCATCACAGTAAATTTTAGAATAATTTCATTACTCCAAAAGGAAAAAATCCACAACCCCTAGCATTCCTTCCCCAGCCCTACATAACCACTAATCTGATTTTATCTTTATAAATCAATTTATATTTACATTTTATATAAATGGAATCACACAATATGTAGTACTCTGCATCTAGTCTCCTTCACTTAGTATAATGGGTTTTTTTTGTCTGGTATTAACATTTTGTAGTATTAACCTACTATTTTCAGCTTCAAAGAAAAATCATCTTATATATGCAATTTTATTCATATTTCACATAATATATTTATATTTCACAGAATATAATTAGCTCATAACAGTGTAATCATACACTGTTTCTATACACTACTGATGTACAATATGAAGAGGAAATCAGAAAAAAAAACTCCATTTATAATAGCGACTAAAATGATCAAATATTTAGGAATAAACTTAACCAAAACTTAACCAAGGACATAAAGGACCTGTATTCAGAAAACTACAAAACATTGCTAAAAGAAACCAAAGAAGTTTTAAATATGTGAAATTGCATTCTGTGTTCATGAACTGGAAGACTAAATATTGCTAAGATATCAATTCTACACAAACTGGTTTACAAATTCAATGTAATCCCAATAAAAATCCCAAGCAGCCTTTTATGCAGAAATCGAAAAACCAATAATCAAATTTATTTGGAAGGATAAAGTGTCCTGAATATACAAAAATATCTTAATAAGAAGAAAGAAGTTGAAGGACTCACTTCCTCACTTTAAAGCATATTACTTTGCTACCATAGTAAAAGCAGTAGGGTACTGGCATAAGGACAGACTGATTGACCAATGGAACCAAAACAAGAACTCAGAAATAGAGCTTCATATCTACAGTGAAGTAATTTTTGACAAGGCTGTTAAGCCTATCCAGCTGGGCCAGAACAGTCTATTCAACAAATGGTGCTGGGAGAACTGGATAGCCATATCCAAAATAAAGAAAGAAGACCCCTATCTCACACCTTATACAAAAATTAACTCAAAATGGATCAAGTACCTAAATATAAAAACAACCACCATAAAATTCCTAGAAGAAAATGTAGGAAAACACCTTCAAGTTCTTGTGGTAGGTGGTAGTTTCTTAAACCTTACACTCAAATAATGAGCAACAAAAGGAAAAAAAAAATACATAAAAGGGACTTCCTCAAAATTCAACACTATTGCTCCTCAAAGGACTTTGTCAAAGGGTGAAAAAACAACGGACTCAATTGGAGAAAGTATTTGGCAATCACATATCTGATAAGTGTTTAATATCCATGATATATACAAAGAGATCATACAATTCAACAATAAAAAGACAAACCAATTAAAATAAGGGGGAAAGGCTTGATAAGACAACTGTCCAAAGAGAAATACAAATGGCCAAAAACCACATGAAAAAATGTTCAAAATCACTAGTGATTAGGGAAATGCAAATCAAAGCTACAAGGTATCATTTCACACATATTAGACTGGCCACTATTAAAAAGTTGGAAGACTGTAGATGTTGGAGAGGATGTGGAGAGACAGGAAGGCTTATTTACAGCTGGTGGGAAAGTAGAAGGGTACAGCCACTGTGGAGGACTGTCTGGAAGTTCTTAAGGAAGTTGAATTTAAGCTAGTCATGGGACCTGGCAATACCTTTGCTAGGTATATACCCAGAAGAACTGAGAGCAGGAACATCAATAGAAATCTGCGCTTGATGTTCATAGCAGCTTTATTCACAATTGCCAAAAGTTGGAAACAACCCAGTTGTCCATCAAATGATGAACAGATAAACAAATTGTGGTGTATACACACTATGGAATATTATGTAGCAGTGAGAAGAAATGAAGTCATGAAACATATGACAATATGGATGAACCTGGAGGACATTATATTGATTGAAGCAAGCCAGACACAAAAATAAACAGTTAATTTTACTAGTTGATCTATGCTAACACTATGCTGAATTTATTTATTAGCTCTAGGAATTTTCTTTTGGATTTTTCAGCTTTGTCTTTATGTAAACCCATGTCCTCTGCAAATAGGCAAACTCTACTTTTTCCTTTTCAATTTGGATGCCTTGTATTTAATTTTCTTGCTTAATTGTTCTCTCTGGAACTTCCAGTTTAATGTTTGATAACAGCAGTCAGCGAGCACTCATCTCTTGTTCCTGATCATATAAGCAATGCTTTGAGTCTTTCATGATTGAGGATGATGTTAGCAGTGATTTTTATATATGCCTTTTTATCATGTTGAGGTTTCCTTGTATTCCTAGTTTTCTAAGTGTGTGTATATGTGTGTGTGTTTATCAAGAAGTGGCCCTAGATATTGTCAAATGACTTTCCTGCATAATGAAGAATATCATTTGTGTTTTCCCTTGTTTAGTTAATATGGTATATTACATTAACGGATTTTCTTATATTGAGTTACCCTTGTATACTTTGGATAAATCCCACTTGATCATGGTGTATAAATATTTTCTGTGCTCTTTGATTCAGTTTGTTAGTATTTTCTTGAGGATTTGTACATCTATATTTATAAGGAATAGTAGTCTGTAATTTTCATTCATTGTAGTATCTTTATTTAGCTTTGGTATTAGAGTGATGTTGGTCTTATAAGATGGAATAGGGAGTGTTCTTATTCAAATTTTTGTAAGAGTTTGAGCAAGATTTGTGCAAGAGTTTGAGCAAGATTCTTCTTGGAATGTTTGGTAAAATTCATCTGGGAAAACATCTGGTCTTGCAGTTTTCTTTTTTGGGAGATTTTTGATTAATAATTCAATCTATTCAAGCATTATTGTACTGTTGATATATTCTGTTTCTCCTTGAGGTAATTTGTGTGTATTTAGGAATTTGTCCTTTCATCTGAGATATCAGAGTTGTTAGTGTACGGTTGCACTAAAATTTGGTGTTTTCTTCCTTGTGTTTGCTTTGATTTAGTTTGCTCTTCTTTTTAAATGTAAGCATTTTAAGAGTTAAATATTTAAGTATCTCAGCATTACCTTTTCTGCACCCAACAAGTTTTGGAGTATTGTGTTTCCATTTCCATTTACCTCAAGATATTTCCTAATTTCCCTTGTGATTTCTTCCTTTCAAATTGGTAGTTTAAGATGACATTGTTTAATAGCCACATAATTGTTAATTTTCCAATTCTCCCTCAATTATTGATTTCTAGCTTCATTCCACTGTGGTTGGAGAAGATGCATTATATGATTTGAGTATTTTTCTATTTATTGAGACTTTTTTTAACTTAACATATGTTCTATACTGTAGAATTTTCCATGTGCACTCAAGAATAATGTGTATTCTGCTGCTGTTGGGTGAAGTATTCTACATATGTTTGTTAGATCTAGTTGGTGTATTGTTCACATCTTCTATTTCCTTATAGTTCTTCTGTCTAGATGCTCTATTCATTATTGAAATTAGTGAAATATCCTAGTATTAATTAGAACTATCTATTTCTCCCTTTGAATCTGTCAATATTTGCTTCATATATTTTTAGGCTCTATCATTGGGTGTATATATGTATTTTAATTGCTATGTATTCTTTTGGAATTAACTCCTTTATCAGTATACAGTAAATTTCTATTTTCCTTATAACTTTTTGAAATGAAGTCATTTTCTTCTGATAATATAGCTGCCCCAGCTGGTTTATGGTGATTATTTGCATGGTATATTTTGTCATCCTTTCACTTTCAACCTTCTTGTTTCTTTGAATTTAAATTGCATCTTTTGTAAAAAGCATGGAGTTGGGTCATGCTTTTTTATCCAATGTACCAATCTCTGCCTTTTGACTATACAGTTAATCCATTTACATTTAAAGTAACTTCTATAATACAGGACTTTATTCTGCCATTTTACTATTTTGTTTTTGTAACTCATACGTTTTTGACTTTTAATTCTTTTATTAATGCTTACTTTCATATTTGTTTGATTTTTTTGTATTGTAGCATTTTTTGGCCCTTCTCATTTCTCTCTATATATATTTTAAATATTTTTTTGTGGTTATCATGAATATCATGAGGCTAAAATCAATCATCCTAAATCTGTAATAATCATGTTTGATTTGATAACAATTAACTTCAATAGCATACACATTCACTTTTCCTATACCCCTCCATACCCCCACATTTTGGTTGTACTCTTTACAAATTTATATAGTCTGTAAGCATTACTTTTTAAGTGTTTGCATTTCAGAAACTGTAAGAAATAAAAATGCAGTTATACAGCAAAAAATGTAAAACAGTAGTTCTGGCACTTATCATTTCCCATATGGTAACCCTTACTGGAAGTCTTTATTTTTTCGATCACATGGCCCACTTTCTAGCATCCTTTCCTTTTAATCTGAAGCACTTCCTTTAGCAGTACTTGTTAATGAATTCAGTCAGCTTTTTTTTTTCTGTGAATATTTTAATCTCTCCCTCATTTTTGCAATAAAGTTTCATCAGATATAAAATTCTTGGTTGGCTATTGTTTTCTTACAGCAATTTAAATATTTTGTACCACTGCTTTTTGCCTCCATGGTTTCTGATGTGATATTAACACTTAATGTTACTTGGATTCCCTTGTACATAATGCATTACTTTTCTCTTGAAGCTTTCAGAACACTGTCCTTGTCCTTGGCATTGGACAATTTCCATACTATGTGTGTGTGTGTGTGGTTCTCTTTGAATTTTACCTGTTTATGGTTTGTTTGGCTTCTTGATTGAGCATATTCAATTCTTTTTTTAAATTTGGGGATTTTTCTGCCATCATGTATTTGAACATTCTTTCTACATCTTTCTCTTTTTCTTCTTCTTCTGAGACCTCCATAATGCATTGGTAAATTTGATGGAGTCCTACAAATCTCCCAGATTTTGTTCACTTTTTTAAAAATTATGTTTTCTTTCTCTTTCTCAGTCTAAATCATTCCAATGTTCTTGTCTTCTAGATCACTTATTCTGCCAGATCTGATCTGCTGTTGAAACCCTCCAGAATATTTTTATTTCCTTTATTGTGGTCTTGAACTCCCCAAATTCCTTTTTGTTCTTTTTAAAATTTTCTATCTCATTATAAGATTCTGATATTGTTCATTCCTTGTTTTACTCATATACTTTAGGTTTTTTCTCCATGTTTCCCTTTATCTCCTCAAACTTGTTAAACATTTTTCAGATTCTTTGACTGTTATTTCCAAAGTCTGGTCCTCTTCTTTAATGATTTGCAGAATATTTGTCTTGTTGCTTTGGCTGGGCGATCATTTCCTGTTTCTTTGTGTGTCCTGTAATCTTTTGTTGCACCCTGTACATTTTAATATTTTAAACTGTTATCTCTGGGATTTATTCCCTGAGCTTTCTGTCCCTTAAATTTGTATCTAGCTAGTGAGTTGAGTGATTTCCTAGAGTGTCAGTTCCTTAAAAAAACACATAAACCAAAGAAAGGCTGAGAGATAGGCCAGAATATGGAATCAGTGGAGCAGTCTAAGCTAAAGCATTGTAGGGGAGGAGAGAAATGAGCCATATGCCTGATCAGACACAGGTGAGTTCAGGAAGAAAGTAAGCCTGGAGAAGAATGCAGAGATTGGCTCCCATTTTGCATTGTCACGTGGCAGGTATCCAGTACCACCAGCAGCAGACTTTTTTAAGACAGCATCTCTTGATGATGATTTGATTTGGACATTTTTATAGCCTAAAAACTGTCAGATTTTACCCTAAGAAATTCCCATAATAAAAGCCAACCCATTTATTTTATTTTACATTGACTATCTGTAGCAAACTAAATGCCATAAAATACACACAATCTGCTAAAATTATGTTTATTTAGAAGCTATATACTCAAAGTATGAGTTGTGCTATGCAAGAGATTCACATGCTTATAGATACAAAAGTATGAGTATTAAATACAAAGACTTGCCAACAAAATACAATTTATGATAGGCTATTTTATAATTATCTTTACTTTCAGTAAGATCAACTGGTAATTTTTTAACCATTTGTCCTGAGAGGATACCTTGATAGACAGGATAAAGCATTTAAGGACAAAATTTGGGGAATTAACAATATTCTTAAAAGTGAAAATTAATTTTTCAGATATCAGTTTCACCATTAAACAGTTATTGCACAATGTATGGTGCTTGGTGGAAGTACATTTCAGACAGGCATTGAATAATTTCTGGAATTTAGGGCTTTATGATTTCTAAGGGAATTCAGAGTGATTTTTTGGTTTGACAACAGTTTTAATTTAGGGTGCATTGGCAGTGTGTGGAGAGTTATGGAATTTTATATTCATGCCAATGTATGATAAAAAAGGCAATACTACTGTGAATGATCTAGAAAGATTGGAGAATACTCAAGTTGTTAAAATAAAATGAAACAAAATGGAAATGAAAGGTAGTGCCAAGTAATCTGAACATTGGGAAAATCCATATCTTGGGGAAATTTTTGCACAAGAAATATTTCAGGTACTATTATTGAAGATGGCAGTTGTGGGGTAAATAGTTGTCATAGAGTTGTCAAAACATGTTCTGTAGTTAATTATGTGAGCTCTTCATCTATATTAACTAGGTTCCCAAATTTCATTCTAAAAAAGAAATTAAGTCTTGACAACAGAAAAAAATCCCCTGGAATCCAAGTCCCCTGTGTATATTTCTCCTTTCTTCATACCACATATAGCCCTACCCATTGTTGCTTTCACTAGAGTAAAGAATTTCCAAATAACTATTTCAGCGCAAATATCTAATGGTGTGGCTATTTTCACAATAAGCATTGCTGTTTTATTAATGTGCTCATGTAGAAAGTTTCCAACTCCCACTTTTTTAAGGTTACAACATTTACTTTGTTTTTTAAAAGATTTATTTATTTATTTACTTTTATCCATTATAACACCCCACCCATTTTTGCTGTTTTTGTGTCCATTCGCTGGGCAATTCTCTATGTCTGTTTCCAGCCCTCTCTTCTCATCCTTCTCCTTCTGTCTTCACCAAGATTCAATCCTGGGAACCTCTGATGTGGGAGAGAGGCATCTTACCACCTGTGCCACCTTAGTTCCTGGTTTCTCAGTGCATCTTGTCTTGGCTCTCCCTTGTGTCACTCTCCTGTTACATCATCATCTTGATGCATGGCGTGGCAGGGTCTGATGACGTACCAGCGCATGGGACCTGGCAGCTCACCCGCAGGCGGTGCTTGGTGGCCCGCAAACCTTCTATATTTTTCTTAATTTTTACCAGGAGGTCCTGGGGATTGAACCCAGGTCCCTCCATATGGGAGATGGATGCCCAACTGTTTGAGCCACATCCGCCCCCAGCATTTACTTTTGCATGGATTTTTTTGACAGGGAGCCCTGTTCACTGATAAGTACAATAAATTATCATGAGATCTCTCATAGCTCCCTATACATGAGAGTAAGTGTAATTTATGGTGTCAAATAGTAGGCTGTACAAGGCACCAACATATAGGGGACTGAATATATTAGGGACAGCTTTCATTTATAGGAAACATGATATACTTTTGCAAAGTGAAAATACAGACAAGTCATACAAGGTGATGAATAATGTACATATCAAATTAAAGGATCCACATCAAACACAAAGGAATGATTACTTGGGAGGATTGAGCAGGAAGGAGTGTGTGGGTACATGCATTTATATACATGTCTAGAGGGGAGCTTTACCTGGAACAGTGACTATAACGTCCCATTTAATGAAGATTGTGATTAATTTGTCCCTATGCATCTGAGGCTATAAGAAGGAAGAAAGAACAGTGTATCTGACAAATCTTTTACAAATGGAAAATTAAGCTGTACTCAAGTTTTTGTTATCATGAACTGCATGGGTACTTTTATTAAGTTCTGAATTCTGACAATATTTATATCACACAGATTTTGAGAAATGAAAGTGCTGAGTCAAAAAGTTTTTATGTTCATTTTTAATTTTGAGAAAGACTCTGATAGTCATACAATGTTTTCCATAACAGTGCACATTAACCACAGTTTTCTAATTTCATAAATTATGTTTTTTCAATTTGCCAGTAACATTGAAAAAAGACCTCTCAGATGTTTTGATTTGAATGTCTTAGAACTTCATTTCTTTATATCTCTTTCATATAATTCTTATATAAATGATGTATTTATAATATTTCCCAGTTTTTAGTAGAAATTTTTTTCTTATACCTTGGGAGTGTTTTTACAAGAAATCAATATTAGCCCAGTCTTATATATCTGTTCCAAATATTTTCTGCCAATCTTTCACTTTTATTTCTAAAATGTTATATCTATTTGATTTTATCTATAGGTATTTAACATTCTTAGAATATATTTTTTTAAGTAAGATAGGAGATTGTTATTCTAAATTTAAGAATTTATTCATTTTCTTTACATGAATTTGCAGTTGATCTGAGTCTTTTAAAGATTGTGTGGAACAAAAACAATCTCCAACTTTATGTGACACAATCATGCAAGTTTTTATTAGGTTTCCTGGGAAGGAGACTCTTAGATGGATTTTTGCATACTTGGAACATATAAACAGCCAATGCCTTTGGAAGAAGTGGAAATAAAACAACTTGGGCAGAAAAGTTAAGTTGGGATGCACCCTCAGGGGAGGCCTCAGTCAGCCTCAAGAATGCTTTGGTCTGGTCTGTCCCTTCAAATTTATCCCAATTTGCAAGAAGAGGCCAATTCTTATTCCTAAAACATTTAGGGAAGCAGGCATTTCCATGGACAAGACAAATATTCAGTCCTGAAGACCAGTTCTTGAAGATGAGTGACAATGACTTGTTAACACTGACAGCTAATGGGGTGTTTTAGTTTGCTAAAATTGCCAAGTAATATACCAGAAATGGATTACAGTAGCACTCCATCATAAAATGGAAGTGGTATATGTGAGATAGGGCCTGAGCCCGTCCTAAAGGCAAAAGTACATTACAAGAGGAAGTGACCCAAATGCCCATGGACTCCACTCTACTACATTACCTTCTCTTTCCCAGGCTACAGTTATAGTTTTTGGGGAGTTCCTTAAAAATCATGTGATTGAAGGAGATAAAACTTGTGCCTGGTTTATACATGGTTCTGCATGATATGCATATACCACCTGAAAGTGGACAGATGCAGCACTGCAGCTCCTTTCTGGGACATCCCTGAAAGACAGTGGTGAGGGGAAATCCTCTGAGTAGATAAAACCAAGCAGTGCACCTGGCTGTACATTTTGCTTAGATAGAGTAATAACCAGGGGTGTGTTTGTACACTGATTCATGTTCCATACTCAATGGTTTGGCTGGATGGTCAGGGACTTGGAAGGAACATGAGTGGAAAATATGGTACAAAGAGGACTGAGGAAGAGGATGTGGATAGACATGAAGATATTTGTGTCCTACAGGAATACTCACTAGGGGTTTACTTCAGCAGAAGAAAGTTTTAATAATCAAGTGGATAACATGACCTGTTTTGAGGAAACCAGTCAGCCTCTTTCCCCAGCCACTCTTGTCATTGCCCTATGGTGGAATGGCTTTTTAAAAATTCATTTATGGGGCCAAGTAGGTCGCAACACCTTGTAAGGCTAGGGCATTGTTCTCCAGGAAGCTATGTATGCTTAATTTGGCATCCACTTGTTTCTCCCATAGCTCTTTCTCCCAAACCCGGATTCATGGTCCAGGAATCAAGGATAGAGATGGGAGTGGCACCACTCACTATTGCCCCTAGGGATCCACTAGAAAAATTTTTGCTTCTGCTGTTCCACAGGTCTTAGTTTCAAAAGCAGGAGTACTTCCACCAAGAGACACAACAATTTCCACTGACCTGGAAAATAAGACTGCCAGTGGGACTGTAATTGTCATGACTATTTCTTCCTTGTTGTGTTATGAGTATGTTTGTTTATGTACATAAAACAAATATCTTTGTTTTCTATCCTATATTATTCTCTTAGATGACATAAGTTGTATTAGTTTCATGTCATAGTATTTATTTTATAGGATATCAAATTTAAGAGTGAATATTACCCAGGGACTTGTACTTTATTCTGGATATGCATTTCCAGTGATATGCAGAATAGCTGAGTATTGTTAGATGAAAAATATGCCTATTTTTTTTAAATTTTAGATTAAACATGATTTGCTGTAATGTGTATGACTTCTAAGTTGACAAGAGGTGGACTGTGTCAAGGGTTAGGCTCCTGTGTCATCTTAGGCAAGGAATGGTGCCCAGTTGTTTGGGCAAGCAAGTATTGGCCTAATTCTTTTTGAGGACATTTCATGAGCTTAAATCTTTAGTAAGTTGATTGCATCAATGTCTGATTATATCTACAATCTTCTGAGGAGATGATATTCAGCAGTGAGAGAAATCACATGCAATCAATTGAAGGCCTAAAAAGGAGAAGTGATTATTTCAGCAGTCAAATAGGGGATTTTCGTCTCCATTTCAGCCAGACAACCTCTCCTGGAGAATTCATGGAGAACCTTCATCGGAGTTCCCAGCTTGCAGCCTGCCCTACAGAATTTGGACTCATGTATCCCCACAGTTCCATGAGGTAATTTTACAAAATACCATAATATTTACAGATATAATCTGTTGGTTCTGTTTCCCTAGTGAACCATGACTAATGAACAGGGGCATTTCTGAAGGGGTGCAGGTTGGTGTATTATCTCATTCAAGACAGAGAAGATGAACAATGCCTTAGTAGTGTTGAGCCAATGAAGACTTTAGGTTTATTTGTTTGTTTGTTACAGGAGCTTGCATACTGTAACTACTGTGCTACTTTATTACTTCCACATATGTTGAGATTTTTCAATTATTTATTATTCAGAAAATTTTCAAATAACAGGTTTTTCATGACAGTAAAATGATGAAGTGAAGTAAAGCAGAATATGGAAGCTATCACTAAAATAAAAAACTTATGCCAAGCAACACAAAGTAAAATGATTTTAAAAATTGAGAAGGAAATAAGATTTTTAGTAGAATTTAACTTGAAAATATTGGAGATGAGAAAGAATGTAGAAAACCTTTATAAAAATTTCATTAACCACCAAACCCATTTACTTGGAAGTTGATTATTGTCTATTTTTAAAATTTCTTTGGGTAAGTACTTGTCAGATTATTTTTTAAGCAGAGAAATGTTTTTTTCTCCCTCTCTGTCTCCTCATCTCTGCCAAATGTCATTATGTGGCATGTGCATAGAAATATATATGTATATACATTTTAGTAGAGAGTATATATACACATGCACTTACATCTATACATATATACAGCCACATGTGCATTTGTAATTTTTCATTAGTTTTTTTCTTATTATGAGATATTTTGGCTTGAAAACTTAATGATTTTATTTTAATTTTATGATTTCAGAAAAAAATCATTGCTGATTAAGTTGTAAACTACTTATCACTTCATCTAAAAGTAATTTCTTTCCAGTATACCCATAATCCATAAATTGGCACTGTATAAAATGTTGTCTGAAATATCTTTTCTATCATTTAAAATATTTTTATTGTTTTCCTCTCATTAGATCCATCTTCTTTTGTACAAAACAGTCATTAGATGTAGTATATGAATATACTTTTTAGCTACAAAAATGATTTCCTAATCTCCCATGGTACATTTATTTTTCCTGTCCCCCCTTTATTATTTTCTTATGGCTGCTATAAGAAATTACCACAATATTAAAAGTTTGAAGCAACACAAATTTATCTTACAGTTGTGTAGTTCAGAAATTTGAAACGAGTCTCACTGTTCTAAAATGAAATCCTTAGCAAGGCTGCATCCCTTTCTGGAGCCTCTAAGGGAAAGTCTGGTGTTTTTGCTCTTTCAGATATCAAGAGACCACTTGTCTTCCTTTCATGGCCCTTTTTCTCCATTTTCATAGCCAGCAGCAGCTTGTCAATCTTTCTCACATTTCATCACTCTGACTCTGACCCTTCTACCTCCCCCTTTCATAGTCAGTGGGTCCACCTGGATAATTCAAGATTATCTTGGTTATCTCCCAATTTAAGGTGAAATGATAGGCAACTTTAATTTCATCTGCAACTTTAAAGTTAAAGTAACATGTGCACAGGTTTCAGGGAGTAGGACAAGGGCAATTTGGGAAGGTCATTTTTCTGCTTACCACACCCCTCCTATTGTATTCACCTTCCTGGTATCTTAATCTGATTGTTTATAAATCTCGATCTGTTTGCTTTTTGTGAATTTGTCTTCCAAGGTTTAAGAATTCATGTATGTTATCCTACTACTTGCTTATTAAAGTTTCAGAGAATAAAAAGTGATATTACTTACCTTAGTGAGAACATAAAGTGACAGGAGCCATGTAGCAGAGCATGTAAAAGGGTAAATCAAGAAAACATTGCAGAGAAAAGTCAATATGGTCAAGAATTAGAATTTTGTTTCAAGGATTTATTCCAGAATAGTATTCACTGATTCAGCCAAAGATAAATGGTCAAGAAATTTATCATAGTGTTGCTCATGGTACTGGAAAATATGAATGATTTCCAAATTTGGTGAAACGGTTAAACCAGACATATTTCATTTTAAATGAAATTGTATGCCATTAACCAAAATCATGTTGCCAAAGACATTAACTAATATAACCAAATGTTTGGGAATGACTTAAATGTAAAAGCATGATAGAACAAAACTGACATGATCTCAATTAACAAAAAATACAACTTTGGGAGGTAACATCTTTTTATGTATGCATATAATCTATAAATCTCTCTTTCTATTCCTATATTTTTATTCATATTTGAATAGAATTTTTAAATATATATAAATATATCATTGGTTTTTCAAGTAATTGTGAGTTTTCATTATTTCTTCTTCAGAATTTTCTCTACTTTAAAAAACTCATGAAGTACATAGTAATTCAATTTACAATAATAAAAAAGTACTTTTTTAAAAATTTGGTTAAGCACTGTTTAATTTCAATTCAGTTTAGCAGTTAAAATAGTGACATCCTATATGGAAGTAGATTTTATTTTATTTTGGCTGTGTGATTCTGCTGAAAATATAAAATGATTGTTTAGATGAAAGTGATGATGAGAAAGATGATGATGGTGATGAATTTTGGGAGTCAAGTACTGGAAACCAGGAAATTACATTTTCTATTCTTAGATCTGATAATTCACTGGGGAAGTCTTTGTGGTCATTGAATTTTCCAGGGTGCAACAAATTTCTTCTCTCTCTTTCCTGTCCCAGAGCAATCCCTCTGTTGCTACAATATAAATAGCAACAATGAGAGAGCAAGTATCCTAGAGAGTTTAAAAGTATGAAATGAGTGTCTTAAAATTCAAGTGGTCAAAGGATTATTTGTAAAGATGATGTGTGAGCAGTCTCATATTTCTTCCTGAGGTGTTTGAAATTTGTACTGCAGGTTTATTTAATCCCATATTACAAGGAAATGAGAATTCTGTTATAGTGGGCACACTGCTGCTAATATACATGTTACTACTAATCCCTGAGGCCATTTTAATGGGAGCTGATGTATTTCATTTTTTGAAGCTGTAAATATATTCTCCTTTACATTTCCTTCTAATACGTATTGATAATGCATAAGATAAAATGAAAATAAACATGATGAATGATTGGGCAATGATCAAGTTTATGATTCTAACAATTGTAAGAATCATTAGAGCCTGAAATCATTAGAGTCTGAAACATTGAATCTGAAAGACATATTATTGAGGATGACAACAATTCTACAATAAATTAGAATTTCAAAAGTTCATTTGAGTTTCAAAAGCATCAAAATCATTTCTTTTTGTTATCCTTAAGGAAATATATACCATTTTTAAGAAGAACATAACAAAGAAAACATATTAGGTCATTTCTGAATAAGAAATAATAAAAAAAATAGAAATCCTTTTACTATATTGCATTTTCATACACATGATGGAATATTATGCAGCTTTAAGAAGAAATGAAGTCATGAAGTATATGACAACATGGATGAACCTAGAGGACATTATGTTGAGTGACGCAAGCCAGGCAAAATGACATATGCTCTATGATTGCTCTGTTATTGACTAAATATATTGTATAATCTCATGGAGTTAATAATTGGAATATAGGACACCAGAAAATGGAAGGAGGGTAGAGAATGGAAAGCTGAGAGTTAATCCGTGCAGAACTGGTAAAAAGATTGTTTGCAAATCTTTGGAAATGAATAGAAGTGGTTAAAGCATATCATCATGTTTGCAACTAGCAGTACTATTGTATGGGTATGACAGTGGTTGAAAGGGAAAGTCTAAGGTTATGTATATTACTAGAAAGAAAGCTAAAAACTGTAACATGGGACTCTATAAGATTGTAAAAACTCATGTAAAACACAAATATGGGTGATATTACATATATAAGACTGTTTTTACAAAATGTAAGTACAAATACAACAGAAAGAAAAAGAATACCAGGTATGTACAGCAGGGTAATCAGAGATATTGAGAGGTGATGAGCTTTGGTTGGTTGTTTGAGTTTTATTATTATTATTATTATTGGAATAATTAAAGTGGTCTAAGAATGACTGAAGTGATGAATGCACAAATATGTGATTGCACTGAATACAACTGATTGTACACTTTGAATAGATTTATGCTTTATTCATATGTATAAATAAAATTGTTTTGTTAAAAAAAAACTGTCCAGTATCAAGGGATGCATCACAGTACGTCCATCACAGTCCTTGAATATGTAAAGATTTAATACTTAATACTAATTATTTTCTACCTGAGATATTTACTTTAAGCTCTGGTGATGATCTAGAAGAAAATAACCAGATTATTTTTTCACCAAAAATGACACTTGAAATTTATTATTAGCAGAATAACAAAATCAACTAGGTCATTTAAAAGCAAAAGTGGGTCTCTGACAGTATTATACACAAAAGGTGGGGAACAACTCCTGCCTTGGTCAGTTCAATTCTTTTCATTCCAGGTTCCTGAGAGAGCTACCCCATGGGGTCATGATGCATGGCAGTGGGAGGGGGATCCCAGCACAGGGGACTGTAATAAATCTGGACTTGATGGAGCATCTGGCTGTTAAATCTCATCTTTACTATCAACCAGAGCCTGAAGCATAAGAACTTCCAAACACCTAAGTGCTTGTGTGAGAGGTAAAAGAACATGATAGCTAGATCCTAAGGAGCCATGACTCATCCTGCATATCTTCTGGCTTGGTGGCAACAAGAATAGACCAGACGATTGAACAGGGATGTAGGCCCTAAATACAGCCCAATCAGAATCCTGAAGTCTAGTCAGATTAGTGCTTCCTTTTGGGAGTATGGAGAAATAGAAAAATTTGTGGGAGGAGGGAGAGACTGCCTACAGTTAACATATATGCATGTGGTTGTTTTTTAATGTATTTTTTATTTTTTCAAAGAAACTTAGATTACATAAATGTTACATAAAAAATATAGGGGATTCTCACATGACCCCCTCCCTAGTCCTCCCATGTTTCCCCACATCAACAATATCCTTCATTATTGTGGTACATTTGTCTCAATTGATGAACACAATTTGGAGCATTGCTACTAAGCATGGATTATAGTTTACATTGTAGTTTACACTGTCTCCCACACATTTTTGTAAGTTATGGCAAGATATGTAATGGCCTGTATCTGTCATTGCAATGTCATTCAGGACAATTCCCAAGTGCCAAAAATGTCCCCAAATTATACCTATTTCCCCACCCCCTCCAGCCCCCCTCAGAACCGCCAGTGGCCACTGCTCCACATCAATGGTATATGTTCTTCCATTGCTGGGATCACAATAAGTATATAGTACAATAGGAGTAAGTCTACTCTAGTCCATCGTTCATTCCCCAATCCTGAGGAATCTGGATGGTGATGCCCACTCCATCTTTAATTGAGTGGGGGCTTATATCCCATGGGGCATATGGATGCGACTATCATGCTTGCAGTTGCAGACTCTCTCTGTTCCTTGAGATGGTCATTGTCAATCATCAACTCCTTGTTAGTTGTCCTGGGTGAGTCCAATGAACTGGAGAGTAGGTGTTGAAATGCTGTTGTGATTCAGGGCCCAACTGACACATGGACAGCCCAAAGATTTAAGTCTCTTGGACATACACCTATCAACTCTGGTACTAACTATAGATTCAAATAGAAGGGGCAGAAGAGTCATGTGTAGGTAAACCATGACTGAGTCCAACTCTGTCACACTGTGGAGCATACATTCCAAGGCAGGGTGCCAAACTCCTGAGCTTTCTGCACTGACTATAGTGTCTGGATGTCTCCAGAGCCCTCAGGAGCCCTGATATTTGACAGAATATTAACTTTGGCAGTCAATGAGTTCCTAATAAGACATGCATAGCCATAACCTTTGGAATGATCTCCCAACTCATTTTGAAATATCTTAACCATATAAACTCATTTGCCTTTACCCTTTCCCCCTTTTGGTCAAGGTCTTTTTCCAGTTACATTGCTAGTTGGTGCTTTGTAGTAATCCCTTGCTGCCAGGGAAACTCATCCCCGGGAGTCATGTTCCTTGCTGGGGAGAAGGTACTGCATTTATATGCTGAGTTTGGCTTAGAGACAGGCCACATTTGAGCAACAAAGAGGCTCTCAGCAGGTAATCCTTAGGCACGCTATAGCACTAGGCTAAGTTTCTATTTCAAAAGTAAACGTTCATAAATACAGTCATCGCTATTAAGGGCCTGTCAATGGAACATTCTCCTTCTCTAGTCAATGCCCCTGTACTCAGGGGATTTTTGTTGTTCTATTAGAGAATATGGCAGAGGTCCCCTGGATGGGAATTTGATATTCCTTTGGTTGTGTGACTCTCCACTCACTGTGAAAATGCCCCATGAACACTTGAACACATTCATATGCCTTACAGGTGAACCTCCTCCAATGCATCTACCATCTCTGGCACCCTGCACCAATGATTGTCCTTTGCCACAGTTGTAATCCTTTTGTGATCCAAAACTTCTTCAAAATTGAAGCCAACAAAGTAACAAAACACAATTAATAGGAAAATGATATAATAATAATAGCTTTAAAAATAATGAATAAAATAGAATTTTTTAAAAAAAATTTTAAATAAAAATATATAAAATATAAAATTTTAAAAATATTTCTGACATTATTTCTTTCATCAATGGAAAATCTGTTGTCTTGTATGTACGGCAACATTTTCTTCCATTTATTCCCCCAGTGTCTTATTTTTCATTTTTGCCTTCAAAGAAACTTTAAATTACAGAAAAGTCATGTACAGAATATAGGTGTTTCCCATATACCAACATTCTCCTCCATTAACCCTATCCCCTATTAATAGCACTTTATCTGTGGATGGTAAATTTGTTACAATTGATGTTCAAATATTGAAACATTGCTACTAACCATGGCCAATGATTTATATTATGGTTTACATTTTGGACAGTACAATTTTATAAATTTTGATGATATTTAACATGGTCTGTATCCATCATGGAAAGATCATGTAGAACAATTCTATAGTCCCAAAAATGTCTTGTGTTCTATCTATTCTATTCCTCCCTCCCCCTGACATTGGAACCAATGGTAGCCACCAAGATTAACTCATTGAAGGACAAGATTCATAGCTACTTGCAACAACATTGAGGGCTTGACATACCGACTTGTCCTGCCCTATTAGGCACTGCCTATGTTCTTTTTTTTTTTTTTTTCCAAAGATTTATTTATTTAATTTATTTATCCCCCCTTGCTGTTTGTGTTTTGCCGTGTCCATTCGCTGTGTGTTTCTTCCGTGTCTGCTTATCTCCCCCTTGCTGTGAGGTCCTGCTGCATCAGCCTACCGCGTCGCGCGGGGCGGCCTGCTCTCACAAGTAGGCCCCAGGAAGCGAACCCGGGGCCTCCCATATGGTAAACGGGAGCTCTATCCATTGAGC
>JAQZBX010012902.1:0-40592 GCA_029593785.1 Cabassous unicinctus
GGTTACAGTATTTCATTGAGGATTTTTACATCTATATTCATAAGAGATATTGGTGTATAGTTTTCTTTTCTTGTGGTATCTTTATCTGACTTTGGTATGAGGGTGATGTTGGCCTCATAGAATATTAGGGAGTGTTTCTTCTTCCTCAATTTTTTGGAAGAGTTTGAGCCAAACTGGAGTTAAATCTTCTTGGAATAATTTGACAGAATTTCTCTGTGAAGTCATCTGGTCCTGCGCTTTTTTTTGTTGGGAGATTTTAATTACTGATTTAATCTCTTTACTAATAATTGGTGTGTTGAGATCTTCTATTTCTTCTAGAGTCAGTGTAGGTAGGTTTGTGCATTTCTAATAATTTGTGTATTTCAGCTATGTTACCTAATTTACTGGTGTACAGTTGTTCCTAGTATCTCCTTATAGTCTTTTTATTTCACTGGTGTCAGTAGTAATGCCTCCATTTCATTTCTGATTTTAGTTATTTTTTGTCTCTCTTTTTATTTGTCAGTGTGGCTAATGGTTTGCCAATTTTATCCATCTTTTCAAAGAACCAACTTTTGGTTTTGTTGATTATCTCTATTTTTAAAAATTTTTCCATTTCATTTATCTCCACTCTAATCTTTGTTATTTCCTTCTTCTTGCTTGCTTAGGATTTAGTTTCCTCTTCTTTTCCTATTTTTTCCAGTTATGAGGTTAGGTCTCTGATTTGAAGTCTGTTTTTTTTTTTTTGATGCCCAAGATGGCTCCCTCATCTGTTTGCTTGCTGTTTTTGCTCATTGTTTTTGCTCCTTGTCTGCTCATTGTCTGATCATTGTTTGTTAGCTTTTTTTACAAGGCACCAGGAACTGAACCCAGGACCTCCCATGTGGGAGGCGGGAGCTCAACTGCTTGGGCCACACATACGCCCCTTCTTTTTAAATATTAGCATTTAAAGCTATAAATTTCCCTCTCAGCACTGCCTTCACTGCATTCCATAATTTTTGATGTATTGTATTTTCATTTTCATTCACTTCAAGATATTTCCTAATTTTGCTTCTGATTTCCCATTTAACACATTGATTGTTTAAGAGCATGTGGTTTAATTTCCAAATAGTTGTGAATTTTCCATTTCTCTCTCTGCTATTGATTTCTAGCTTTACTCTGTTGTGGTAAGAGAATATACATTGCATGATTTCAATATTTTTGAATTTATTGAGACTTGTTTTATGATCGAACATGTGATCTATCCTGGCGAATGATCCATGTGCACTCAAAAAGAATGTGCTTTCTGTTTTTTTTGGATGAAGTGTTCTATATATTTCTGTTAGGTCTAATTGGTTTAGAGTATCACTCAAACTCTTATACTTCCTATTGATCTTCTGACTCAATTTTCTAACCATTATTAAGAGTGGTGTATTAAAATCCCCTACTATTAATGTAGAACTGTCACTTCTCCAAATCTGTCAGAATTTGCTTCCAAAACTGTCAAGTATTTGGGGGATTTGCTATTAGGTGCATATATATTTATAATTGTTTTATCTTCTCATTGAATTGTCCCCTATATCATTATGTAATGAACATCTTTGTCCTTCATAACTTATTTTTACTTGTCTATTTTATCCATTATTAGTATAGCCACTTCAGCTCTCTTTTGGTTATTACTTGTATGGTGCACTTTTCCTCTCCTTTCCTCTCAACCTACCTGCATGTTTGAATTTAAGGTGAGTCTCCTGTAGACAGCATATAGTAGGGTCATGCTTTTTTATCCATTCTGCCAATCTCTGCATTTTGACTGGAGAGTTTAATCCATATACCTTTAAAGTCACTATTGATAATATAGGGCTTTCTTCTGCTATTTTGCTATTAAGCTTTTGTAGGTCTTATATCTTTTTTGTCCCTCAATTCTTCTGTTAATGCCTATTTTTATATTTATTTGATTTTTTTGTTATGTATCATATTGAGTGCCTTCTCATTTTTATCTGGATATATTTTTCATCTCTTTTCCTTGTGGTTGCCATGGGGTTAAAATTTGTATCTTAAATACATAGCAATCACATTTGGTTTGATACCAAATTAACTTCATTAGCATACACATGTACTTTTCCTATACTCCTCTCTCTCCCCACCCTTTTTGGTAATTGTCACTACTTATGCCTTATACATTGTAAGTCCAAAAACATATATTTATCATTACTTTTTATGCATTTGCAATTTAGTACCTGTAGGGAGTAATAAGTGAAGTTATATACCAGACAACACCCTACAAGAATACTGGCATTTAGAATTGTTACATTTAGTGCAAGTCCCTATGCTTTGTGCTTCCTCATGCTGCTTTGAACCACTGTCTCATGTCAGTCATCCTTACATGTATTTTAGCCCTTTGTTGTAGCTATTGTCTGTGGTTCTAAAAGTGGTAGTCTTGATACAAATTCTTGATTAAAAAATTAAAAAACTGTACAGTAACACCATATCTATGTAGTATATATGCGGTAATCACATGTGTTGTAGCAGAGGTAAAAATCAAGAATTGAAAAAAGGTTTTTTGTAGCCAAAAAAGCAAACAAACAAAAAACCCCAAACAACAAGAACAAACAACAGAAACTTGCAATCAATCAATTAATCAATCAAGCAAACAATTAAACACCTATCTATAAATTATCTGCTATGCATATGGCACCATGTAGGTCCTGGCGTACATAAAAGACTGCTTTCATGGTGGGCTTATGTATTCTTTACTTTCCACACAATTATTTCTTGTTTTTTTTTGAGCTCACTAATCTCAGTGTCTTGGAAGGGCAAGATATACAAATGTCCCAAGTGGTGCTTAGCTGCTTCCAATTTAGTTCTGGAGCCCATTTCCAGTGTGCAAATGTCACCACCTTACACATGGCACTTGAGAATGCTTCCTGAGCAAAGGAGGACTTGTGCAATTCAGTCAATCCTTTGGATTCGCTTCAATGGACCTTTTTTGATAAGTATGTGGCACACTTCTCAAGCCTTCACCATGACCGAGACATGGTTTGGATTCTGGCGTCACACGATCTCCGGTGCCATTCCACCAAAGTCACATGAGTCTTTAGTATTTCTGTCTCCTAAGAGCTGGCATGACAAGTGTACATTTGGCCTTGACACGTGGTTATGTGAGAGCGCTGGCCTGGGTGAGGACATAGGGTGAATTATCTCAAGTTTCTTTAAGGGTAAGTGCTGTACATATTGGCTACAGGTTAAGGTCAATATTCCCAACAAGATTCTGCCTCATGCTGGGATAAATGCACAGCCAAGGATGGAACTTAGGACTCAGCCAGTGTGTCCGTTCTGCTGAGAGCTTGTACAGCTGTGAGTTAAGTAATTTCAGCGATGAGGATAGGTGATTTGAGGGGGCCCACTAAATATCAATCTTCCCCTCCAGAGATTGGAACCATTGGAGAAACGGGCTTTGGAGCCAGGCTGACGGGGATAAAAATATCACCTTGATGATTTCTGATGGAGCTGCTGGACAGTGGGGCTTAGGGACTGTGATAAGCAGCTCCCAGCATGGCTCTTGATGAGATCCACTTCTGTATATTCATGCCCTTGTGTAAATCCCCTCCCTTTGAGTGTGTGGCCTATTTATTTGGCTATGGCAAATGCGATGGGATAACACTTCTGTGATCACATCACTTAAGATTATAACTTCCTTCTAGCTAGCAGTCTCCTTTATTGACTCTATCCTTTGCAAATTCTGAGGAAGCAAAGTCATATGGAGACATTCCTGTGGCAAGAAAAGGAGGGTAGCCTCTGGCCATCAGCCAGTAAAGAACTGAGCTCCTTAGTCCAATATCCTGAAGGAACAAATCCTGCCAACAGCCACAAGGGCTTGGAAGCAGATCTTTCCCTAGTTGAGCCTTCAGATGAAACCCCAGCCCCAGCTGACACTCTGCAGCCTGTCAGAGTCCTTGAAGCTGAGCACCCAGTTAAGCCATGTCAAGACCCCTGACCCACAGACACTGAGATAATAAATGTGTGCTGTTTTAAGCTGTTAAGTTTTGGGTAACTTGTTCCTCAGCCATAGATAACCAATACATGTTCAACAGATGTACCTACCTGCCTTGCTGGTGCTCCTCCTTGGAGGCCTGCCCCTGTAAATCCTGCAGCATATGGGGGCAGAGACGAGAATGTGCTTTGGTTAGGCAGGTAGGTGCCAAATCAACTGAGGAAAGGAAGGATTTAGCTATGTTGGCTCAGTTTCTTTACCAAACTTACCTGCTGATAAGTCAGGTTCTCCTCCAGTGGGGGAAAGTAAGGATGGAGAGAAGCCAGAACTGTTACTCTAAAAAATTCTCTCCACATGCAAATACAAATGGATAAGCATCATCAAGCCACGTGGTCACCTGGTGACTGGGTAGGTAACTCCACGACTACAGGGAGAAGTGAGGTAGGAGCAATGGGCCAGGTGGTTTAATAAAAATCTCTTCTCATGGAAACCAGATGCCTTTGTCTTTTACAATGAGCAAGAGCCCTTCTCGTAGAAAAATCTTCCTTGTGTTGACTTGAAATCTGGCATTTAACTTTCTGGTCTTAGTTCTGACTTCTTATATTAAGTGAAAGTGCTAGGTTATTGCCTATGACCCATTTCAGCTCTCAAGAACTAAGAAGCAGTAGATTCAACAGCAAGCCACTAGAACACACCATTGCTGGTCTGACTCTGAGACAGAGTAAGTAGAATGCTTCCTAGGGCATGTCCTTGGGATGGACACGTGTTGAAGGGCGGAGATGATGCAGGTTTGGGCAGAAGGAGAAGCCGAGCTGTAAGGTGGGCTGACTGCACAGGAAACTCTGGAGCTAAAACAGCCCGTCAGAGATGACCTGGGTGGAGCTGAAATAGGCCGGCTTTATACGCCACTAGATTGTTCATTGCTCCTTGAGAGGGCAGTGACCTGGAGACAGGGTTTTATCTGAATCTGAGGGAACCTCTGAAGCGGTTGACTGCTGAACGCAGTGCGTGGCCTGCACTCCCAACAGCTGTGGCAACAAGTCCTTCCTTGATGGGACAGTTTAAAAGGCAGGATCCCCATATCTCTTTCCCAAAAGGTAGGAAGAAGCCTCGGCATGGCGACAGCCCTCTCCAAAGTACTATCTCCAGATATTCTACAAAATCCCCTTTCTTCACAATCAGGCCGCTTCTTATTTACCCAAAGTGGGGGAAGCAGGGCAAGAAGCTTGATGGTTTCCTTTGATGATCTCCACTAGCCCCCCTGGCCCACATGCTCACTTGGCATCTGTGTCTTTTGAGATGAAGCCTTTCCTGTTTTAACATCCTGCTGTGTATCCTTAGGTGCAAAATGGTGACTGGGAGGGAGTGGCTGGATGTGAAACCGAAAGTTCACCTGGGGTCTGTGTGTGAAGTAAGCCGAATATTTGAACTTTTTGGTTAATGAGAAGCCATCGGAAGTTTATGCTCCATGGCGAGCCGCGGGTGACAGCACTGTTTTAACTCTGTAACGGTGGCAGCCTAGAGGGTGGGCTGATGGAGGAAGAGAATGCAGGTGGGGCCTCCAGTTAAGAAACCAAGGAAGCTGCTGAAGACAAGGATGTGGTCCAGAAGAGAGCAGAGGCAGGGAGAAGAGCAGGAATGGGCAGCTTTGAGCGATGGTTTAGCAGACTGGGCTGGCAGGGTTTAAGGTCTAATTAGATCCTGGAGGTGCAGTTGGCGTTACAATGATGAATTCGTTTTCCAACTTGAGCTAATGTGTGTATGTGGGTGGTGGGGAGGGTGAACTCTATTCCATTGCAAAAATAAATTTATTTAAGAACAAACATATAAAAATATTCTATTAGTAAGGTAATGTTTTATTTTTCACGTGTTCCTTGGGTCATAACTAGTAGTTTTTCAGGCACTGAAAGTGGGAGAGGGCATTAAAACATTTGCTCACAGTAGGTGTAAGAATCATAGCAACTATTTATTGGGCATTTCTATATGTTAGGCCTTGGGGCACTTTCCTTAAATTATCTTATTAAACCTAACTCCACCAAGTACAGATGGGAAAAGGCAAATGGTAGATCTGAGACTGGAAGCACAAGTGACTTCAACGCTCATGCTTTATTCTTCTAATCCATTCAACGTCTCGCTGAGAATGTTATCAGGTTTCCCCTGTGCCTGTCCCTGGCTCACTCCATTTCTGTTTTTAATGCATCCCATTATCAACAGTGTCCCATCACTGGTAGCCAAGGGGTTAAGGGTAAGTACCTAACCCTGGAAGCAGTCTATGCAAGTAATTTGTGGTATGGAATGTTGATGTGCTAAGGAAAAAAAAGATGCTCAGGCTGCCAGGATTTCTTGCATAGAAACAAAAGTTCCATTCACATCTTGCTGAGTTTTCAGGACCTAATTAGATGTGGAACCAAATATTACAGTTTCTTCACTCAACAAGAGCCCAGAACACTGAGGAATGTTGGGAATAATGTTTTTAATCTTTTTTTTTTAGTAAAAAGAATTATAGACTTAGTCAATGTTAAACTTTGATTTGAATGCTACCTACTATTGTGTCCTCTTCTCTATTTCTACCTATACCCTCTATACTATTTTATAGACTAATATATTACATTTGAATAGCACTTTCTTTTATCAGCAGCTCCCTCACATGGACTCCTATTTGAGCTTCCAATAACTGAGATTGAGTGACTCAGACGGTTAAGAGTCGTCAAATATCACCCAGCTACTAAGAGTCATGACCATGCTCTAAACTTGGCACATCCAATTTTAGGTTCAGTGCTTCTTCATTTTTTTCATCACATATAGGAATTTCACAAACCAAACATTAATCAAAAAACAGAATGCAGCAATTTTATTTTGCTTATTTGTTGCATATTAATATATAAAAATTTGTATTCTAAGAGTTTGAATGAAATGAATGAAAGCTTAGGTGTTTTTCTTTACTTGACCTAGAAAAACAAAACAAAGCAAAACAAAAAGACAGGAGACAGATTCATTTTTTATAGTGGCATGGGACTGATGACATCCACTTAACCCAGGGATTTGCATAAGAGTTTTCATTGTTTTGTGAAATGCTGTGGATTACCATGCTATTAGAATTGAGTAACAGCATTAAAATTTGGACTTTGAAATAAAGACAAACAGATAAGTCTTAGTGATATACAAAGGCTGGCCTCTTTTGCCTTAGATTGCAGACAGGGATTTCTGTGTCATTCAGTGATTACAGTGCCAACTGTAGCCAGGAGCTGTTTCAGCAATCATAAATGTTGTTTTTCCAATTGGGCCAATCTGCCAGACTGGCAGACAGAAAGCTAACAGAAATATTAAATATAGACAGCTTCTATAGTTGAATCTTGTTTTTCCCCTCTCTGCTTGAAGCCACTATAAACTAGCGGCCTGTATGTAGGTCATTCAAGACATACGCAGATATACAAACCACGTTGTGTATTCATACTGTCACATTAAGACTTTGTGGACTCAATATCTGGATGCCAAAAGAGTTGTTGCAGATGTAGTAGATGACTGAAGCAGCCCTTCATTTACGATGTTATACCCAGATACTGTCTCCTGGCTTCCTATCAGCTTGTGAAGAATTCCACTCTCTGTTGACCTACCCACCTTGGGGAATCATTTCAGGGGAAGCACCGTTCTTTAGTTTCCAAATTCACACTCTTGAGGTCTCGTAAATCTGATGGCTGTGTGTTTGGAGAATTTGATGGAATAGTTGGTTTTATTTCCAGGATTTGTTTCCAAGCATGGCCAAGAAAGATGCATAATTACGTGCAATTCTTCTCCCAGCCACAAATGGAACAGAAGTGAGGTTAGTTAGCTTCTGTGACCACAATTTCTGTAGAGCAAAACCCTCCCCTCAGATTCAGAGAAATGATGATGCAATTCCATTGAAACATGCACATGTGGCTTCCCCAGATGCCTTTGGGACACAAAAAGACATTATGCAGCTTGCGTGGCCCCATATTCTTCCTTGCATGTGAATATTCTTTTACTATTTTCTCCGCTTTCTTTTGAGATGTATTTCTACCTTCTTTGCTCTGTATTTCTTCAGCAGAGAGTTTAATACAATAACATAAAGGGAGTTTTTTGTTTGGTAGACTTGATCAGAGTTGACTTAGAAAAAAAATCTTTCAAATAATTTTATCATTTAGGGTAGGGAGTACATAGAGAGGCATGAGCTCCATTAGAGCTGATTTGGAATGACTCTCCACCTTCCCTTTCCCTTCCATCAGTGAAACTGGCAAGTGAAGTGATGTTCTATTTGGAAATCAGTGTTCTTTATACCTGGCTCAAGAAATAGTGCTCTCTCATGTTAAAATTGGCATTTAATGTCCAGTTTTCTGAATTAGGTGGGAATTATGACTTTCCCCTCTGTTTTGGAGGGTTTGGGTTACCTGATTTTTTGACCAAAGCAGTGAGTGAATTAAGGGGAATAAAGAATGTCGTATTCAACCCAGCACCCTGTGTTCTGGGTAGGCTTAGAGGTGTAGATCTGAATTGAAAACCTCGGTCCGTTTTCCTCCTTCTGATGTGTGAGAGATGGAGAACAAGAAGGAGGAGGGAGAAAAGTTGCATTCCTCAAACAAGCCACACCCTAGAATAAAGAGCCTAGGTAATCATTTCTGGATAATTATATGTTGGCAAGGCTTGTTAACTAGTTTTGCCCGATTTCTCAACTTAGACTCTTCTCTGTTATGGTACACAGCACTCACGCCTTACACGGTGGACTAGCCATCCTATACACATGGGAAGAGAGCGATTGCCATCTTTCTCTTACAGAAGAGGACTTCCCTTTGCACGGCAGACTTCCCCTGTCCTGCACGTGCATGCTTGATCTATGGCTCAGAACCCTTAGGAACCTTTTGGAAATTCCTTGTGTTAGTTTTCTTTGGCTACTTTAAAAATTACCAAAAATTTAACAGCTTAAAAAACACACATTTATTATCTGACTGTTCTGGAGTTCAGATGTCTGAAGTAGGTCTCAGTGGGCTAAGAGAAAGGTGTTAGTGGGTCTGCATTCCTTTCAGGTTGCTGTAGGGGAGAACCCATTTCCTTTTCTTTTTCATCTTCTAGAGACTGTCTGCCATCCTTAGCTCATGGCCCCCTTCCATCTTCAAAGCCAGCAATTGTGGGTTGAGTCCTTCTCACATCGTGTCACTCTAGCCTGGGCTTCTGCCATAGCATCTCCTTCTCTGAGTCCTCTCCTGCCTCCTTCTACCACCATAAAAGCCCCTGTGACTACACTGGGCCCACCCTGATAATCCAGGACTCTCTCCCTCTTTTAAGGTCAGCTGATCAGCAACCTAAACTCCATCTGCAGACTGTCGTTTCCCTTTTCCATGTAACAAAATATGGTCAGAGGCGTGGGGATTAGGGCGTGGGCATCTTTGGGGGCGTTATTCTGTTTTTCATGCCCCTCCTCATCTCTCAGAGTTCACTAATGAGGGATGGAGGTTGTAGTCTTGAACTGAAGTAGCAAAGGTTAGCTGATCTTGACAGAAATGACACTATTTCTGGATAAATGCTCAGGAGCGTCACTTTAAGCCTGAGCACATCTCTTGAGGTGGAGAGTGGGGGTGTTTTATTTCCGAGTGTGTCTGTAGGACTACATTCTGCAGAATCAGAAATAAGAACCTAAACAGTCAATCTGTGTTTCCCAGAAGAGTGTCCCAAATGAAGACCTCTCTTTTCTGAGTATCATGTTTCTTAAAAAAGAGGAAATTAACACATGCTGATTACTCATTCTTTGAACCTAGTCAATAAATACAGTATTATTATTTATACAGAGGATAATACCGCACAAACACTGGTTTGAGCATACAATGTGGCTTGTTTGAGGATGCTCCAGGCCCCTGGCTTTGGCCTTTGCTGAGGCATCCACAGCCCTGCCCACCTCCCAGGGGAGCACCTCCTGTCATTTAAGGGGAGTGCTCCAGATCACTGTCTCCATCTCAGCTCACCTGTGCCACCCTGTTGTTGAGATACTCTTTGAAGTCTTCTTAGATGTGTAATTTCCCCCTTTCTCATTTGAATCTTAGCATTCCAGCTGTATACTCAGGTTTTGGAGCTGACCTCTCCCCTGGCTTTTGGACTTGGGCCTCAAGTTCATCTCGTTCAGGCTTGCTTATTATCTTTCATTGAGCCAGTCATCCCACGTTAGATTTTCAGTACTTTTCTTTTCTCTCTACCTACCTTCTACCTTTAATTCTTCACCTGGGACCTTGTAAGTCAGGTGGGATGCTCTGTCAGATCTCACTGACCTTGCCAGGTTCAAAGCTGTCCTTCCTGGTGTTTCCCTTACTGATTTCCCTTAACTTTGACCGACACTTAAACAATGGGTAAGGCAGATTAATGTAGAAGAAAAAGCTTTAATAGGAGAAGTAATGCAACTTCTGATAGAGCACGCTACTCATCATTTCTCAGCAACACTTTATATGGAATTGGGATTACTGGGATTCACTCTCTCATATGTGACTTTTGTAGCATCCTAAGCAAAGCTGTGTGAAAAACATGGGAATTCAGAATACCTTTCACTGAATAAGGATGTTGTCAAAATTGGGAAAGATAATTTTGGCCACAGAAATGTGAGTCTATGTATAAAGAATTCCCCCTTTAACCTGACATATTATGTTTTAATTTAGTTTATTTATTTTTGCTTTTCAATGAAAACCTTTCCCAGCTTTCTAATAATCTAGAGATCGTTTTCTCCAGGACTTCTGGTAGTGAAACCAGTGATCTAGCTAGGAGAAGGAAAGTAGCTGAAAGCCACAAGAAAAGCTGAAGCAGAGGGTTGTGTTTCTTTGGGACAGTTTCTGAATTGTCAACACTGTTCTGGGCTGTGTGAGGACACTGCAGGACACGCAGCAACTGTGTCTTTGGAGATGAGTGAGGAAAACCTCCCTTCTCAGCCAGCAGTGAGAAGAGCTCAGGGGCCAGGGTTCCCCTGGGGACCTTGCAGAGAGTGTGATAGACTTAAATGAGATTTTTACGGAGAAGGTTTAGAGGGCCAGAGATTCATCTGCAACTTGCACGTACTATAAAAACCTTTAAGCTACAACTGGGGGGAATCATAGGATGTTGGAAAGTAAATGGTCTCTGAGGGTCAGGTGAGTGTTGAGAGGAGGTCTGCATCTGCAGCACCTAATGCATGGCCATCTGCT
Source organism: Cabassous unicinctus (assembly GCA_029593785.1). Classification (NCBI taxonomy): domain Eukaryota; kingdom Metazoa; phylum Chordata; class Mammalia; order Cingulata; family Chlamyphoridae; genus Cabassous; species Cabassous unicinctus. The sequence continues at coordinate 11,119 of JAQZBX010012902.1, forward strand.
GGCTGTCGACCAAAGATGTTTGCTCAAGATGGACCATTTTATTATGGTTTGTGTTCATGGGGTCAGGCAGCATAAATTTAGATCCTGACTTTCCTTGTTGCTCTCCAAATAACCCCGAAAAGTGCATTCACCTCTATATACCTCATGCATTAAATAGGAGTAATAACAGATTTTTTGCTCATTGTGCAGTTTTGAGGCATGATCGAGGTAATGCATGTTAAACATTTAGCACACTGCAGAGTAATGGTCATTAAAAGTTACCTGTGATTATTCGTGTTATTAATATTATTATTGTTTCCTGATAACTTGGGAGGCGTGCATGCATGCAGTAGGAGCTGGAGGTCTGTTGCCTGATCTTGGCCTACCTAAGGGTTAACTAGGAAATGTGAACAAGCTTCCCTTTTGCTTTCCAGGGGATTGAATTCAAAGTTTAGTCTCTCTTTATCCTACAATTTCAATTTGTACTACTTTTGGTTCAACTGTGAACTTATGGTATGCTAGAGTTTAACTCAGCCAGGCTTCCGTTTTCACCCCCTTCCCTTTCAGCCAGAGTGGCATTATATAGACCTTTGAGCTGGCTTCACACACTATTGTATCAAAATATAGCTGGAATGGACAGTAATAGCATCTGGCACCTAGATCTCCCTTTTACACTGTGTGAAGCATTCTAGAGGCATTAACCTTGGTGGGATTCTCAGATTAATTCTGTTTTGAATTTTTGTCTCCAATCTGGGTGGTAAAATGCAAGCAGAGAGGTTAAATGAGCTTATTCAAGTTCAGAAATAGGACAACTTTTCAAAACTGAGGTTCATATTTAAAACTTCAGCTTTCATTGCCTTTTTTTTTCCTTTTCTCCCTTTCTCTTGGTCTTCTCTGGACTCAGATGCATTCTCTGGCATTTATTTCTTCTATATCTGGAAGGCAATGACATTGGTCGAAAGCACAATATTTATCTAATTTCTCCCTCTTTTTGGCGAATGGAGATTTTGCCACTGAATAAAGTGTGTCAGGAGGGCAAGGAGGGATGAAGTGCATCTACTGCTGCCATTCCCCATGATAGTTGATGGGGCCATTGGAGCCAGGGGAGCTGCTGTGACTTCCTCAGGAACCCGCTGTTGGCTCTAGTAGTGCAACAGGGGGATTCTGAAGCCTTGGTGGTAGAAGGGGAGCAGTTCACGATTGCTGTTGAACACTCTCCTTTATTTTCTAAAAATCTGCTTTTCAGCAGTCCTCCCTGAGGAAGGTTCTGCTGTTGCTATTGCTGGTTGTGACAACTTTCCCTGGTGGGAATGATGTAGAAGGAAGAGACGAAAAATATTGTTTTTTCTAAATAATTGTTGAAGGACAACACATCTCCCTGAAAGATAGAAATATCACAACATTTAGTTCTTTCTATTACCATGTTTTCTTTGAGGATGAAAAAGCACTGCAAATATCTAAACACAGGCTCACCCATGATTGCATCTGAATAATACTTTGACACATTGAGGGTTGGTAGCTTTGACATCACCAGATTATCTTTAAATTTGACTTTCTTTGAATCTCCAATGTTTGTGGAAAGACGGTTGGGTAATCTGATCAAGGTGCCCTCTTTTCCATCAGTGTCATGGCACTGCAGTGTCCCACTGACCTTTTGAATTTAGGATAAGGAGATTTGTCCCATTATACACTAAAAGTTTTAATGATGCTCAAAGTATTGACCCATTTGTAAAACTAGGTTTCTTTTGGCTATTTGCCTCACCAGTTCTCTGTTTGGTAAAAGTTATTGCAAATCGTGTAGTTGGGGCTCTGATTTTCTTTCCTATCACCTGATAGGGAGTAGCTTTCCACTAGTTCTCTGTTTCAGGCTTCCTGAAGGTGCCCGGTTTATGAAGCTGACAACACCTTTTGTGACATTCCATTTGGGCCTTCATTTCATTATGGGACTTTTTCTATTTAGCTGAAGACAAGCAAGAGACATAGAATTTTATTTCCTTAAACTCCTGGCAAACTAAATAGGAACCCCACATCCCACCCTTCAGAGGTAATGTTAAAACATAAATCAGTGTTCAGCCTAGGCTCTCACACAAACATCCATTTGGGAGTAAATTCTGAAACATTATTCTGGGTGGTGTCATAGGCACGTCCCTGGAAAATTTAGTAATGAGCCATTCAGCTGCCCTGATGAAGGCCCAACAGGCATGGTAAACCTCAGGGTGGTGTTGTGTTTCAGTGTCTCTTAAAGCCCCACATTGGTAGGAAGTTGCAGAATATGACACTTTTTTCTCATAGACATTAGTAACATGTTCTTGGAAGTCCCTAAGTACACATCCAAATAAATCACCAGAATATACCTCATTCTACTTTGAGAAATAGAAAGTCATTATCCATCAGACTTCTAGATATTTACTTCCATGGTTTTGTTTCCTTGCTTAGTTTTGATAATCTCTAGGCAACTAGGGCCAGTAAGCCTGAGCGGGTATGATGGGCACCATTCTCTTCCGTTTCGGATGCTTAAGGGGATCATGGAGAACCTCAAGCATCAAAATGTTCGACTTTGGGTAACACTGATGTTTTTGAAAATTATGATACATGGGTGTAAGATGTACTTTAAGATGTACTTAAAGTCACTTGGAGTGTCATTCTACATGGGAAAAAGTTCTAAAGGGCCAAATAGACATCTTCTCCTTTAAGTTTTCTCTTAAAACATCTTAAAGTATTCACTGATGGGTTAAGATTGAAAAGGGCTGGGCTTTCAGCAGGCTTTCTAGACTTTGCGCTTCAGAAATCATGTTGACATGGCCTGCCTAGGTTACTCGGATTGGATGCTTCTAATTTCATGCATATTCTATTTTGTGAACTTTTTTTAATGCCACCAATAAGGAAACAGAATTTTGGAGAAATATCCCTAAGCAGTGATTCTTTTATAATAGTCCCTAGATCTTCTATCTAAGGATGATTATCGAGAAAAATTCTTTAAATGGTCTAAGTTCATCTAACTTTTTGGTAAAAAAAAACAGATACTCTAACCCATTGCATTTTTAGTCCTAGCTATAATTCCACTGCTTGATGAGGCTGCAAAATGAAACATATTTTTCCCTGCCATTCCCTCCAAGCTGGAACTACGAGGGCTGGGTACCAATTTAAAGTTTTTTTTATGTGTGTGTGTGTTTAATTTTTTTGTCTCCTATCTATTTTTTGGGTGGGTGGGGTAAGGATTCCAGTACCATTTGCTAGAGAAAAATTATTTTCTCCTTTTCCTGTGGGTACAGTGAAAAAAAAGAAACTCCAACTTTCTTCGTGATGCTTACTAGGCAATGGTGCCTAAGCCCTTATCCCTAACGGGTAAGTCACTCCGGGAAGAAGGCTGCAAACAATTGGGGCTCCCATAGGCCAAGCTTCTTTTTTGAGTCTCAAGGAGCTCTTTTTTATTGTGATTTCCATGGCCAGTGACTCCCTTGATGGCTGCACTCTAGAAGAGCCTCAAGGAAAACTTAGACCAGGACTTCTCAAACTATATATGACCAAGGACCAGGTTTTAGTCTTAATTTCCAATATGTCAAAGACTGATACTTTTGTAAGATTCAATGAAAATGAATTGCTAGAAGCATAAAATAAAAGACATACAAAGACAATTCTGGTGATCATGCACTTGGATGTGATGGCAAGTCAAATTGCTATAACATTTCTAAATACCTTCTCTCCATTTCCATACTTATGTCACTATGGAAAGCTCATAAACTGTTTGAAGACCAGCACCGTCCCTGGAACAAGCTTCCAACAGCACTAGCCTAGTTCCCTTGGTAACATGTCATCTTAGTTCTGCTGTCTGGATAAACTAACACTGCTGCTGAGCCGTGCAGTGAAAACTGGTATTTGAAGTTCTCTGAAGTTGCTTTCTGAAGGAATTTTCTGTAACCGTCCACAGTGCCACCTTCTTTGCAGCCCAATCAAGTGCTTTGAAGCAGGGAGAGTATTACTGCCTCTCCCGTGACTCCTTTGACTAGTGGGGGTGTCCCCCTGTTGGAGGATATCTTTCTTTGTAATTCCTACGTCACCTTGCTGAAAATGACTGAATTTAAGAATTTAGAGAATTTGGCAAAAACCCCCAATCCTCAATTTCTCTCATATGACACAAGGACAAATATGCAGAGGAATATCAGAAAGAATTAGGTAAATAGCTCTCCAGGGCAGATACATAAATCAAGTTAATAACAATTCTGGGCTACATTAATTAGCATTTAAATATACATAATGAAAATTTGGCATGGGGGAACACTTTACCAATTTTAATACAGAAGCTACTTGCCTCCATATTTTTGGAAGAATCATTTACAAAACAACAACAGCAGTGACAAAACCTAATGATAAAGCAGTTCTTAGACTTTTGTTCTGAAAAACGAATTATTGCAAAGCTCTGCCTTTCCAATGTTTGTTTTTCCTGATTAGCCTTAAATGTACAATTTGAAAAGCTTTTTTTGTAAACTCATTTATTCTTGTATTCACTTTTTATTTCTCCTAGCTCTTTTTGTTGTGAAATCAAACACTCCATGGTGCCCAAAAGGAATTTAGTGAGTCTTTGAAGAATCTTTCTTAAGCCATTTTTGGCATTTAGGACAAACCCTACACTTTGATTACTGAGAATTTGACAAAAACTCTCTCTTGCTCATATATATTTAAAGATCAATAAGGAAAACTGATTGATAGGATTTTCATCACTTAACTAAACACAACTTTGACCAAAAAATTGAGCTTGTATGTATCAGTTAAGCTCATCTGAAGGCAAAATATTTTTAAGTTGATGAACTCAAAAGAATCCAAGGAAAGAAAAAAGAAAGCATGCTAGTAGATAAAGAGGAAGTCTGCTAATCTCCCATATGTTTTTGAAAGGTAGATTTCAGGTGATATATATTAAGAAAATTCAATTAAAATGGAATTAAGGGTCCCTTAATAACACATAATTATCATTTAGCTATCTCTAAACACTTTAAGGTAAGAGAAATAAACAGTATTTAACCTATCAAGTCCCAGAAAAATAAATAATCTTGGCCAAATGATAAACCATAACTTAACTTTAGGAGTAATTTGTCTGTCGTGCTATGACATTTATCTGGATGCATCTCATCTCTTTGCAGATTAATTCACAATAGTTTTGCTACATCTGTAGAAAGTATAGATGCAAAATGAGAGAAATAATCATAAAATGCTAGAATGATCAGCCTTGATGCCCCATAATGATTGGCAGAGCTCCAAGGTGAAGGAGCTTTTTAGGTGTTATTCTCTCCTTTTACTTCGAGTGGGGGAAAGGACAGAGAAAGGCTTTATGCCAGGGAGAAGGATCAGGGAAGGGGTCAGAGGGAGGTCTCGGGGAATTGCTCAGGTTAGGATTGGCCCCACCCATTGTGAGGTCACTTCCTATTCACACTTGTACACGAATCAGAGCCCCCTTCCCCGCCTGCCCCCCACCTTGAAAAAGCCCAGGGATGAAAATGATAGGAGAGAAACACCTAAAACCTCGTCCTGTGTTTTTGGAAGGGTTGAAAGAAAAATGAACAGTCTTCTACGTGTATAGAAAAATAACTTATCCAGAGAAGAAACCTGTCCTGAGAAGATTCTAGCAATCATAGTCCCATTAGAGCAGAGCAAAAAGGCAAGCTGTTGCTCCAAATCCTTTTGGAGTATCACATTTTAAGGGAGCTCCTTGGCTTAATGACTCCTTGAATGAATGAAGGTGCTGAATTCATTCATTAAATTCCTCTCCCTACTTATTGCACTTTGCGTGCCAGTACCTGTGCTAGGGCTGTGGGACAAAGAAGACAAGTCTCTTCCTTCCAGCTGTACCCAGTCTGATGAAAGTAGATGGGCAATCACAGCGTGTGATAAGGTAGGGAGGCTACGGGAGAATCCAGGTGGACAACACAAACCTGACTTAGAGCTTCAAAGGAGGCTCTTAAGAGGTGGGGATATCTTCCTTGGGACCAGATAAAGAAAGCAGCAGTGAGACAAGGCAAAGGGTGTCCTCTTGGGGGGAAGCAGGTTTCTGGGGAGGAAGTACTTTCCAGACTGAGGTGTGAGTCTGCAGATCCTGAGTGTGATAACAGAGGGCATGATGGCCATTCACGGGAAGACATGGTGAGAGAGGGGCTTCTAGGGCTGGAGCAGACTTTCAGGAATATGTCCTGCACATACTGTTCAGGTCAGGTAACTGAAGCTGGAGGAGAGACACCTGCCTAAGCTCATACAATTGGTTAAGGATTGATCAGGGTTAGAACCCAGGCTTTCTGATCCTTGCCTATTGCTGGTTTGCACTCTTTTCTCATCAGTTCTAAGAACTTGGTCATCTTGCTCTAGACTAAGATGCTTTGAAAGGACAAGCTGATAAGAGGAGAAAAGGCTGAAAGAAAAAGATAAGTCTTTAGCAAAAGGATAACAATAGCAAAAACAGGAAAAAATAGTTATTGTGTTAATCTTCTTGCAAATGGTAGGTTCAGTTTAAAATTTCTTGTTTAATAAAGTAAAGAAGTATGTGATATGGTTTGGAAATATTTAATCTGAAATGATTAAAATTTTAGTGTCACACCCTTTAAAAAAAACATTGAACATTACTTAATGAAACACATGTAAGAGCAGAAGCCTCATTTACATGGAAACTTATTTTATGTAGACTACATGATTGCCTAACAATGACAGATAAACAGGTTATAGAAATTCAATTGGAAATCTTGAGTGGACTACATTATCAAAAGGAGAAAATGTGTTTTGGGTGCTTGGCATACCACTTTGCATTTATAATTGTTCTTCAGCTATTTCAGAATTATATCTATAATAGTTATACCAATTTCAGACTATCTTTGTACTCGACCCAGACTTAACCAAGCATTTGAGGATGACTTTAGAAACACCAAAGTAGCATATGCAGAGACCAGACTTTGTAGAGAGCAGCTACAGGGAAACATATAACACTTCTGTTCAAAGGCAAATCAATCAGTCACAACAAGGGCATTGATATTTAGCTGGAAATTTCTTTGAAGGAAAAATACAACTAAGATGGAAGACATGTAACAGAAATATAATAGAAAAATACACGATGCCAACTGAAAGCCTTAGAGTGTCAAGTATGTTTAAAGTAACAGGGCGTCAGGCAAACACTATGAAATGGTTAATAATTAATGTAGGAACTTGAAATTCTGTTTTACTAAGGAACAGAGCCATCCCTGGGAGACACACACAGCAGTTTCCTTTAGGTCCAATTAAATCAGAATCTCTAAGGGTAGGTACATTAGTTTCCAGGCAGCTGAAACAAATACCATGCAATGGGTTGGCTTAAACAATGGAAATTTATTGGCTCACTGTTTCCGAGGTGAGAAGGCTTGCTTCTGCTTGGGGCTGGTATCTTCTGGCTGGCCAGCAATCTTTGGGGTTCCTTGGCTTTTCTGTCATATGGCAAAGCACATGGTGGTTCTTCTCCTTTCTTCCAGGTTCTGTTGACTTCCAGTTTCCAGCTGTTCCCTGTAGCTTCTCCTTCTGTGTCCACTTTTCTTTGTTTGTAAGGACTTCAGCCATATTGAATTAAGACCCACTTTCCTTCAGTTTGGGCATACTTTAGAGGTCCTATTTGCAAATGGATTCACACACACAGAGCCAAGGGTTCTGAACATACAGTTTGTGGAGGACATGGTTCAATCCCCAAAAGTGTGGCTCAAGTATCAATATTTTTAAAAAGCCACTATGGTGTCACTAATATGCAACTAGGATTGGGAATCACTGCTTTAATCTAACCATGGATGTGTGTGTGTAAGAGAAAGGGAGAGGGGTGCCTGTGCCTGTGTGTTTGAGTACCTGTGCGGTTGTGTTCGTAGGGGGTGGGAAAATTCTTGGAGGGGCATCTTGAAGGATGAATGGGAGTTATCCAGAGAATTCATATGTAAACATGCAAGAATAAATGCATGAAAAGGCATATTGGGTTCTGGGAACTGGAGTGGAGGAAACTAGGCTTGAACAGAGCAGAGCATGTCCTTAGTCTACAAAGCTAGAGATGGGACAAAATATGAAGACAATGAAGACTAACTGAAGAGTTTGGAGGAGGGAAAAGATACAGATTTGTGCTTTGAACAGAATCTTTGAATAGCAGGCTAGGAAGTTGATATTGGTGGTGACTTTAGTTCAGAGTTCTCAACTATGTAGAAACCTGTACCTGTTTCTACCTCTTTCATGTCTGTGTCATGTGGTCAGTAATCTTTGCCCACTTTATGGTGACTCACACTAGGAGGAGAGAGAGGAGAGGAGCTAACAGAGAAGGGAAGGGAAGAAAGAACTACCTTAGCCAGATGCTGTGGCTGGAGAGCCACCCTGACCTCAGGTATCCTGAATGGGACACAAGAGGACGCAGAGTTTCACTCACCCTCTCTGCCGAGGACCAGTCTTCCCTGCGCGCCGCGCGTGGCTCTTGGCTGGCAGCGTCAGCACCATTTGGAGTTTCACTAATTGCAGAATGTAAGACCTACAGCGGAGAACTACTGAATCAGACCCTGCATTTTAACAAGATGCCCAGGTAAGTTTTATGCATATTAAAGTTTGAAAAGCACTGCTCTAGAGCCATGATTTTCAAACTTTCTAACTGAGACCCTCCCACATGGAAAACACTATATTTTACATGTGGCTTTCAAACACACACACACACACACATACACACACACACACATAGCACACACACGTGGGTGTGTGACTGAAGCAAAATTTTCAGGAGGCAAAATGTATGTGCTCTATTCTCTACTCTATTCTAAAAATACTTTTCAAGACCCACTACATTGATTTCATTATCTACTGATAGTTTGTGACATGTGTTTTGAGCTCCTAAAGAAACCAAAGTGACAAAGTAACATGGAATACAGAAAGTACTTTCCCAGTGTGCGGGAAAAGTAAATGAAGTGGAAAACAATTTGTCAATTTAAAGAGTTTTTCCTATACATGTTTTAAAGATCTGGTTTTTGCCACCACATGATTGCTAGCAACCGAGCATCGGCAAACTTAATAAAGAATAAAGGAAGAAGAGATGAATATTCATGGTAAAAGAATTGGAAAAAGTCAATCATGCTTAACTTAACAACTTAAAAATTAATGACATGTTTTTGCATGAGATTTCATGCACCATAAAATTTAAGATTTCTTTATATAAACAATTTCTTGATATGAAAAAAATTGGCCATTTGATATCATTAACTGTATTAATATTTAATACTACTTGATCAAGTTAGAGAATCATTGCTCTAGAAAAATGTTTCTTGAGCTATGTTTGACCACAGTACAGATTGGCAGAGCAAAAAACCTCACAGCCCAGTTATCCTATTCATTCCCTCTCTTTAGAAGGAAAAGAATATAGCAATGAGGGAATGTGTTACTATATAAGCAAATTTTTGTGGTTTGCCTAAGCAAAGTGGTAGAGATGACTTGTATTTGGACCACAATATATGCATGCCTTAAAGTCTAGTGATTGCAAAGTTATGGTCCTCAAATACCATTGGTGGAGACCTATATCACTATACACTCTGGGGTTAACCAAATAATCCACAACAAAGTCCAATGGAAATGAAGACGCTAAACCAAAAGTAACTTATAACTAGAAGGCATTTGGAAACCATGACCAAGTTAAGACCACACTGATAACCAAGGGTGCTTCCTGAAAACTGCAGGAATTCCACAAGTTGTGCTCAATTTGAATTGTGCAACCTTGCCAGAGTTACATGGTCACTTAGGGCCCTGAATTAGAGTGATCAGTGAACTCCGCTCAAACAAGAATTTAATTTTGTGAATATAACACTTTGGAATGTGGTAAATATGTAATCTTTGGGTGTATGTAAAAATGACAGTATATGAATTATGCATCCTTTAGACACAAGAATCAAAGGAAGAACTTCAATTATCAGGAGGCCCATATGGATGATAATCCATACTTTTTTATATATACTTTTTACTTTTTTTAAAAAGATAGTTAGATTACATAAATGTTACATAAAAAATATAGGGGATTCCCATATGCCCTGCTCCTTTCCTTTCCCACACTTTCCCATATTAACAACATCCTTCATTAGTGTGGTACATTTGTTACAATTGATATACACATTTGGAGCATTGCCCCTAAACATGGATTAGGGTTTATATTGTAGTTTGCACTCTCTCTTACACAATTTTGTAAGTTATGGAAAGATATATAATGGCCTGTATCTGTCATTGCAATGTCATTCAGGACAATTCCCAAATCCTGAAAATGCCCCTATATTACACCTGTTTTTCCCTCTCCCTCCCCTCAGAATCCAGTGGTCACTGCCTCCACATCAATGATATAAGATCGTTCATTGCTAGAATCACAATAAGTCTGTAGTAGAATATCAGTAAGTCTACTCTAGACCATCATTCATTCCCCAATCCTGAGGATTCTGGAATGGTGATGCCCATTCCGCCTCTAATTGAGAGGAGGCTTAGATCCCATGGGGCAGATGGATCGGACTATCTTGCTTGCAGTTGCAGACTCTCTCTGTTCCTTGGGATGGTCGTTGTCCATCATAATCTCCTTGTTAGTTGTCCTGGGTGAGTCCAATGAACTGGAGAGTATGTGTTGCAACTCTGTTGAGATTCAGGGCCCAGCTGGCACATGAAGAGCCCAAAGATTTTAGTTTCTTGGACATAAACCTATCAACTCTAGTACTAACTATAAGTTCAAATAGAAGAGGCAGAAAAGCCATGTGTAGGGAAACCACAAGGAAGTCCAACTCTGTCACACTGGGGAGCATAAATTCCAAAGGGGCCTACTGGCGGGTTGCTAAATTCCTGAGCTGTCTGCCCTGCCTATAGTATCAGGATGTCTCCAGAGCCCTTGGGAGCCCGGCTATTTGAGGTAATATTTACTTTGGCAGTCAATGAAATCCTGCTGAGCTGTGCATAAACGTAACCTCTGGAATGACCTCCCGACTCACTTTGAAGTCTCTTAGCCATATAAACTCATTTGTCTTTACCTTTTCCTCCTTTTGGTAAGGTCTTTTTCCAGTTGCATTGCTAGCTGGTGCTTGGTAGTAATCCATCCCTTGGTGCCAGGGAGGCTCATCCCCAGGAGTCATGTCCCACGCTGGAGGAAGGTAATGCATTTATATGCTGAGTTTGGCTTTGAGAGAGGCCACATTTGAGCAACAAGGAGGCTCTCAGGAGCCAATGCTTAGGCAACTTATAATACTATGCTAAGTTTCAATTTAAAAAGTAAAGGTTCATAAGTACAGTCATCACAATCAAGGGCCCATCAATGGTCCACCCTCCTTCACTAGTCACTGTCCCTGTATTCAGGGAATTCTTGCTGTCCCATTAGAGAATGTGGCAGAGCACTCCAGGATGGGAATTCGATATTTCTTTGGTTATTGTGTGAATCTCCACCCACCGTGACAATGCCCCATGAACACTTGAACACATTTTTTGACTTTAGGTATGCCCCAGGTGTACCTCCTCCCATGCATCCCCCATCACTGACACTACACACCAATGATCCTCCCTTGTTATAGCTATAACCCTTCTTTAATCCAAAACTTCTTGAAAAATGAAGCCAAGAAAATAATCAAATACAATAAGAAAATGAAATAATAATGACAGTTTTAAAAAAAAGAAAGAAAATACAAAAAATAAAAAAAAACTTGAAACAATAAAAATAATGAAAAAATATTTTAAAAATATTTTTACATTATGTCTTTCATCACTGTAAGATCTGTTGTCTTGTATGTACAGTGACATTTTCTTCAGTTTATTCCCCAGTGATTTATTTATTTATTTTCATTTTGTCTTAATGAAGATTTAGGTTACAGAAAAGTCATGTACAGAATATAGGGGATCCCACATACCCAGCATCCTCTCCCTTTTCCCCTTTCTCCTATTAATATTTTACATATGGATGGTACATTTGTTATAATTAATATACAAATATTGAAACATTTTTACTAACCATAGGCAATGATTTACATTATGGTTTACATTTTGGACCATACACTTTTATAAATTTTGATGAAATTTAACATGGCCCGTATCCATCATTGCAAGATCATGTAGTACAATTCCATAGCCCTAAAATGCCCCATGTTCCATCTATTCTATTCCTCCCTCCCATTCCCCTTCCTCTCAGGACTCATGGCAACCACCAAGCTTTACTCCTTGAAGAACAAGATTCATAGTTACTTGCAACAACATTGAGGACTTGACATACTGGTCTGTCCTCCCCTATTAGGCACTGCCTATGCTCTTGAGAAACTCGTGCCCTTCTATTTGAGAGCACAAAGGGATCTCTAGGATGGGAGTCCGACACCTTCCTGCTCATTATGTGGGTCTCCACCCACTGACATAAACTACTATGACAAGATGAATGCTCACACACTCCTTAGAGGCCTGCACCAGGTGCGCCCTGTACCGCATGTCTCCCACATCCAACACCCTAAACCAGTAACCTTCCCTTGCCATATTTGCCAAAATAACATTGTCAATGTTGTAGTTTCAACCACATACCCACAAATCCCCAGAGCTCACCTGCTCCCTTCCCCAGCCCTCCCTGTAGTTCCAAGAACAGCCCAACCCTCCCTCACCACCTCACCCCCCTCACAAACCAGCACCACTGAACCCAATAGCATCCTTGTACCACTGTCATGCCCATCTGCTGCAAAACTACACCCTTACACGTTATAGATTTTGCCCATTTGGGCATTCACTCACAACCTTCTTCTCCCTTTCTGTCTCCTGTAAACCTGTCTTCCAGATTCTAGCTCTGTGAGTCTGCTAAATTTGCTTAATTCATATCAGTGAGGTCATGTAATATTTGTCCTTCAGTGCCTGGCTTGCTTCACTCAACATAAGGTCTTCAAGATTCATCCATGTTATCCTGTGTGTTAACACTGCATTCCTTTTTACAACTTAGCAATATTCCATTGTATATATATACCACAATTTGTTTATCCATTCATCTGTTGATGGGCATTTGGGTTGTTTCCAACTTTTGGCAATGTGAATAATGCTGCTATGAACATTGGTGTGCATATATCTGTTCGTGTCCCTGCTTTCAATTCTTCTGGGTATATACCCAGCAGTGGGATTGCTGCATCATATGGCAATTCTATGGTTAGCTTCTTGAGGAACTGCCAAACTGTCTTCCACAATGGCTGTACCATTCTACATTCCCACCTGCAGTGGTTGAGGGTTCCCATTCCTCCACATCCTTTCCAACACTTGTAGTCCTCTGTTTTTTTAATAGCCGCCAGTCTAATGGGTGTAAGATGATATCTCATTGTAGTTTTGATTTGCATTTCCCTAATAGCTAGTGAAGTTGAACATCTTTTCATGTGCTTTTTAGCCATTTGTATTCTTCTTTGGAGAAGTGTCTATTCAAATCAGTTGCCCATTTTTAAAATGGATTGTTTGTATTTTTATTTTTGAGGTGTAGGATTTCTTTATATATTCTGGTTATTAGACCCCTATCAGATATATGGTTACCAAATATTTTTTCCCATTGAGTAGGCTGCCTTTTCACTTTCTTAACAACTCCTTTGAGGTACAAAAGTTTTTAATTTTGAGGAGGTCCCATTTATCTATTTTTTTCTTTCACTGCTCATGCTTTGAGTGTAAAGTTCATGAAACCATTTCTTAATACAAGATCCTGTAGATGCTTCCCTACATTATATTCCAAGATCTTTATGGTCTTGGCTCTTATATTTAGATCTTTGATCCATCTTGAATTATATTTTTGAATAAGGTGTGAGATGGTGTTCCTCTCTCATTGTTTTGGTTATGGATATCCAGTTCTCCAATACCATTTGTTGAAGAGGACATTCTCTCCCAGTTGAGTGGGCTTGATGGCCTTGTCAAATATCAGTTGACTGTGTATGTGAGGATCTATGTCAGAGCTCTCAATTTGGTTCCATTGGTCAGTATGTCTCTCCTTGTGCCAATACCATGCAGTTTTGACCACTGTAGATTTGTAGTATGTTTTAAAGTCAGGTAGTGTGATTCCTCCAATTTCATTTTTCTTTTTCAATATGTCCTTGCCTATTCAGGGCCTCTTACCCTTCCAAACAAATTTCATAGTTAGCTTTTCTAATTCAGTAAAAAAATGCTGTGGTAATTTTTATTGGGATTTCATTAAATCTTTAAATCAGTTTGGGTAGGATAGATATCTTAATGATGTTTAGTCGTCCTTTCCATGAACAGGGAATATTCTTTCATTTATTTAGGTCTTCTTTGATTTAACTGTGTTATGTAGTTTTCTGCATACAATTCATTTACATCTTTAGTTAAATTTATTCCTAGGTATTTGATTCTTATAGTTGCTATTTTAAATGGGATTTATTTTTTTATTTCCTCCTCAGATTGCTCATTATTGATGTACAGAAATGCTACTGATTTTTGCACATTGATCTTATAACCTGCCACTTTACTGAACTCATTTTTAAGGTCTAGAAGCTTTGTTGTAGATTTCTCAGGGCTTTCTATTTCTATGTGTAGGATCATGTCATCTGCAAATAGTGAAATTTTTACTTCTTCCTATCCATTTTGATGTTTTCTATATATTTTTCTTGTCTAAGTGCTCAAGCAAGTGCTTCTAATACAATGCTAAATAAGAGTGGTGAAAGTGGGTATACTTGTCTTGTTTCAGATCTTAGAGGGAAAGCTTTTAAGATTTCACCACTGAATATTTTGTTAGCCGTGGGTTTTTCATATATACCTTTTATCATGTTGAGGAAGTTTCCTTCTATTCCTATTTTTTGAAGTGTTTTTTATCAGGAAAGTGTGCTGTCTTTTATCGAAGGCTTTTTCTGCATCTATAGAGATAATCATGCAAATTTTTTCTTTCCATCTGTTTATGTGGTGTATTATATTGATTGATTTTCTTAAGTTGAACCATCCTTCCATACCAGGGATGAAACTCACTTGGTCATGGTTATAATTTATTTGAGGTGTTGTTGAATACAATTAGCAAGTATTTTTATTGAGGATTTTAGCATCTAGGTTCATTAGAGAGATTGGTCTCAGTTTTCCTTTCTTGTGGTGTCTTTGGTTTTGGTCTTAGGGTGATGTTGGCATCATAGAATGAATTAGGCAACGTGACTGCCTTCTATTTTTTTGAAGAGTTTAAGCAGAATTGGTGTTAGTTCTTTCTGGAATGTTTGGTAGAATTCACCTGTGAAGCTATCTGCTCCTAGGCTCTTCTTAGTTGGGAGGTTTTTGATGACTAATTTTATCTCTTTACTTGTGATTGGTCTGTTGAGTTTAGCAAATTCTTTTTTTGTTAATGTAGCTGTTTGTGTGTTTCTAGGAATTTGTCCATTTCCTCTAAATTCATCTTGTTGGCAAAAATTTTTTCAAAGCATCCTCTTATGATACTCTTTATTTCTGTGGGTTCAGTGGTGATATCCCCTTCCTTGTTTTATATTTTACGTATTTGCATAGTCTCTCTTTTTTTCTTTGTTAGTCCAGCTAAGGGTTTGTCAATTTTATTAATCTTCTCAAAGAAACCAGCTTTTGGTTTTGTTTATTTTTTCTAGTGCCTTCTTATTTTCAATTTCATTTAGCTCTACTCTAATCTTTGTTATTTCCTTCTTTCTACTTGCTTTGGGGTTAGTTTGTTTTTCTTTTTCTAATTCTTCCAGGTATGCAGTTAAATTTTTGATTTTAGCTTTTTCTTGTTTTTTAATGTAGGCATTTATGGCTATGAATTTCCCTCCCAGCACTGCTTTTGCTTCATCCCATAGGCTTTGATATGTTGTGTTGTCATTTTCATTTGTTTCAATATAGTTACTGATTTTTTTAGCAATTTCCTCCTTGACCCACTGATTGTCTAATAGTGTGTTGTTTAACTTCCATATTTTTGTGCTTAATCTGCTTCTCTGCCCTTTGCTTATTTCCAGCTTCATTCCATTGTGATCAGAGAAATTACTTCGTATAATTTCAATCTTTCTAAATTTATTGAGAGTTGTTCTGTGGCCTAGCATGTGGTCTATCCTGGAGAATGTGTGCTCAAGAACAATGTATATCCTGCTGTATTTGGGTGTAATGTTCCGTATATGTGTATTAGTTCCAGATTCTCTAATGCATTATTCAAGGCCTCTGTTTCTTTATTGATCCTCTGTTTAGATGTTCTGTCTAATGGTGATAATGGTGTATTAAAGTCCCCCACTATAATTGTAGAGGTATCTGTTTCTCCACTTAGTTTTTCCAATGTTTGCCTCATGTATTTTGAGGTGCCTTGGTTAGGTGCGTAAATGTTTATGATTGTTCTTTCTTCTTGATAGATTACCCCTTTTATTAATATATAGTGTCCTTCTTTGTCTCTAACAAAAGTTTTGCATTTAAAGTCTATTTTGTCTGATATTAGTACAGCTACTCCTGCCCTTTTCTGATTATTGTTTGCATGTAAAATTGTTTTCCAACCATTCACTTTCAGCCTTCTTGCATTCCTGGGTCTAAGGTGAGTTTCTTGCAGACAGCATATAGATGGGTCATATTTCCTTAAACATTCTGCCAACCTGTGTCTCTTGATTGGCAAGTTTAAGCCATTAGCATTCAATGTTATAACTGTCAAGGAATTACTTACATTAGTCATTTTTTCTTTAGGTTTATGTATGCCATATGTTATTTTTATTCCTCCTTTTATGTTTTTAGTTATTCTTACAGTCTCTTCCAATGCTGCTGCTTTTTTCTTTCAACCTGAAGAACTCCCTTTAGTATTTCTTGAAGGGCAGGTTTCTTATTGACAAACTCTCTTAATTTCTGTTTCTGTGACTATTTTGAACTCTCCCTCATTTTTGAATGCCAGCTTTGCTAGATAGAGAATTCTTGGCTGGAAGTTTTTTTCTTTTAGCACATTAACTATGCCATATCACTGCCTTTTTGCCTCCATGGTTTCAGATGAGAAATCAGCATTTAATCTTATTGCACTTCCCTTGTATGTGATGGATCTCTTTTCTCTTGCTGCTTTCAGTATTCTCTCTTTGTCTTGAACATTGAACAATTTGACAAGTATATGCCTTGGGGTAGACCTGTTAGGGTTTTTACTGTTTGGGGTGTGCTGCGTTTCCTGATTATGCATGTCCATGTCCCTCAGTAGAGTTGGGAAATTTTCAGCCATTATTTCCTCCAATACTCCTTCTGCCCTTTTCCCCTTCTCCCTTGGGGATGCTTATAATGCATATGTTTGTGGTTTTCATGTTGTTATTCAAACCCTTAAGTCCCTGTTGGATTTTTTCTCTCATTTTATCTATCTGTTCTACTATCTGATTTAAATGTTACTGTCTTCTACATCTTTGATTCTTTCCTCTGCCTGTTCAAATCTGCTGTTACGTGCTTTCAGTGTATATTTGATTTCTTTCATTGTGCCATTCATCACCTTCAGGTCCATTATCTTTTTAAGTATGTTTACAATTTCTTCAGTATGTTCACCCAGTGTCTTCTTAATATCCTTTATCTCTTCCTTTACCTCATTAAGTTGATTC
The DNA here is from genome assembly GCA_029593785.1 of Cabassous unicinctus. Taxonomy (NCBI): domain Eukaryota; kingdom Metazoa; phylum Chordata; class Mammalia; order Cingulata; family Chlamyphoridae; genus Cabassous; species Cabassous unicinctus. Next base: position 28,602 of record JAQZBX010012902.1, read on the forward strand.
ATGACATTTGTTTGGACATCCTTGATCAGTTGTTCCACATTCTGCATCTCTTCTTGTTTTTTAGTTTGTTCATTAGGCTGGGCCATGTCTTCCTGTTTCTTAGTATGGCTTGTAATTTTTTGTTGGTGTCTGGGCATCTGTTTATCTTGATGGGCTTATTTGGTTGTTTAGCTTCTCTTTCCACTCTAGCATTTTATTTTGTTGTTTCTTTGTGAGTGGTAAGGTTAATTTTTGATACTTGGTTCCTCTATTCTATATTCTTACGGTTGTCTGTGTTCCGGTTTTCTCTTAGACTCTTTATCTCTTTGTCCAGCTTCCTCCAGATAGATGCCCTGAAGTTTCCTGCTCTGTGGATTCCCAAAACAGCTCACATGGGTAGGATTTTGCCCCTTCTTTGATGCTTTTTTTTTTGTGAAACAGCTGGGCAGTGCCTACTTACAACGATCCCATTTTTCCCAGGAACTGATAATCCATACTTTAAGAACCACTGCTTGAGAATCATTCATTTTTATGAACCCAGCCTAGCTACTTAGTGACAACTCTGAAATTCCATGACTTTAAAAAGATGATAGATTTTTGTTTTGATTTTATTTTCTGTTCCCCCACCCCCCGGAAATATAGGAAAACTCATTAAGATTTGCCTGGGAACTAAGCCTGGGTAATTCCACATATTTCCACACTCTTAGCCCTCTCTAGGCCAGAGTGGATAAAAGGTTTCATATCACAAGCTAAGTGTGATTGTTTGTTGTAACAGATACCAGAGAGGCTGTGTTGAAGCCAGAAAGGGTACCTTTATTGATCAAGAATGTTGGCTCTGGTCAATGGGCAGTGGAAGGGCAGTTGCATGCCTTGTTTTGCCCTTTCTTCTGAGGAAGGTCATGGATCTTCTGCCACCTATATAGGGGTGCACTTAAGGGATATTATTGATTAAGTTTTGGCTTCCTCTTTACCATCTCCAAATTCAGTTAATGTTGTCAGATAAAATACAGGCCTCCCAGTGAAATTTTACTTACAGATAAACATAATATTTTTTGTTTTTTATTTGCTAAACCTGGCACCCCAGGTTCAGCATTTAGGGTGCTTGGCAGTGGCTCTGCATCTGAATTCATATGTTCCCTTACCCTTAGCTTCAAGAAACACAAACTCACCAAGCTCTAGAATAGGTTTTTGTATCCCAGAGTGGCCCAAGAGAAATACTAATCCTGAATTACAAAAGTTGATGAATCCAAGGAATGTAGGAAAGGGGAGCAGGAAAAGAGATTTAAGGGATTAGGGGGGTCCGTGGAATTTAGGGGTCAGGTATGTTTGATATTATAGGTTGGGATTAAGCTGTCTAAAGGAAACTGAGGCAGGCAAGACCAGCCACTTTGAAGTAACTCTTGGGGAGGGAATTAATGGGAGAAAAGCAAAGAAGTATTGTGTTAGTTCTTTTCAAACCTGCAACTACTTCTACTTAGGAGGTCAGTGAGAGAGCAAGAACAAGTAGTTTCATAGGACACGGGTTCATACCTGGCATCAAATAGAGATTGTAATTCTCTGTGTGATTCTCAAATAGGGCAATGATAACCTTTGGAGTCCTGCCAAAGTTTTCCAAGATAATATTTTTAATATTTTAGAAAAATGGAAAGGGTGAGCATTTAAACAGGAAGTGCCAAGGGTGACACTTTTTGTACTCTCTATTCTTTGCTTTACTTTCTTTCTTTCTGTCTCTTTTCCACTCTATCAGGTTTCTGGGGGTAAAATCTAATTGTTGATATTTGCTTCAAATAAATTGCATGTGCGTGTGTGAGGGGGTTTAAAATGGGGGGCTATAGGTTAATTTAAAGACATGATCTTTTTTGTCAAAAATTCAGATGCACCATAAGCTTTGTAAGGCAAAACAACAGAAAACTTAATTTGTGACCAAGCATAGAATGATTTACATTTAGGCATTGCTATTAAAACTAATTTCCCTAGTGCTTTTACTAGACTTTGTGTATGCTGAAAAGTTACACTGTAGTATGGAGCACCTTTATCGTTTTGTAAATTGTGTGAAATCAACAAGGTATTTGATGCCTGTGGATTGGAGTGGTGAAGGAGTTCTGTATTATCCACCTGAATTTGCAGTAAATATTTGACTTGAGCTTTTTAAAAACCCAGCACAGACCCATCTTACGCCTTCTGCAGGTTTTATGAAGTGCCGAATTGCCTGCAGAGTGTCTGAGGACTGCAAATGAAATGGAGTTAAAAGATACTCATTGGATAACTTTCACATGAAGTCTAGATATTCATCAATTTAGGAGGAAATGCAGCTCCAGCCCCTAAATGAAGCTGACAGCAAACTGGCTGTCTTCCCTAGCCTCATAAGAACATCTCTCTCACTCTCTCTTTCTGCAGTTTTTTTTCTCCGCAGAGTGGTCCTTTCTGCATTACACTGCAGGCTCCTCCGGAAGATGAAGGCAGGGGAAACAGATTATGTGCCAGGCAGCTGGAATTGCTCTAAAGTCTTTTCCTTTGAAAGAAGCTTCCTCCCTTCTGCAGGTTTATAAACAGCCCTTCCTGTGATTTTGCAGTCCAGAATATGGCAATTCCCTCTGCCAGCTCAAAGAGCAGTCAGGTGCTAAGCCTCTGCTGCAGTGAGCTATTTCCTCCGCAAGCCATGTGGTGCCCTCAGTGTAGGATGCTTTCTGTCATTGTTCAGGAAGCGAGAAGGCTGACTCTAACTTTTACACATGACCTTCTCCCTCTGTCATACAGTGAACAAGATTATCAGGTTAATGGCAAAATGCTGATGCTCTGATCTTGCTTTGTTTTCTCCTGCTAAGCCTATCCACTGTGGTGGTTTGAAGCACCACCACAGAAAACAGGTTCTTAAATCTAATCCATTTCTGCGTGTGTGCATCCACTGTAAGCAGGACCTTTTGATGAGGCTACTTCAGTTAAGGTGTGGCCCACCTCATTCAGGGTGGGGTCTTCATCCCATTACTGGAGACCTTTATAAACAGAAGAAGACAAAGACAGAAAAGCCATGAAAGCAAAAAGCTGAAATCAGTGAACCCCAGCAGAGAAGAGAGACCAGTAGATTCTGCCATGTGCCTTGCCATGTGGCAGAGGATCCAAGGATCACTGGCAGCAGGCCTTCAGGAAGGAAGCACCACCTTCATGATGCCTTGATTTGACATTTTCTTGGCCTCAAAACTGTAAGCTAATGAAATCTCTTTGTTGAAGCCAACCATTTAATAGTATTTGCTTTAAGCAGCCTAGGGGGAAAAAACAGATTTTGGTATCAGGAGAGTGGGGTGCTGCTATTGCAAATACCACAAATACGGAAATGGCTTTGGAATTGGGTAATGGGTAGAGACAGGAAGAATTGTGAGGTGCTTTATATACAAGGCCTAGAATGCATTGAAGAGACTGTTAGTAGAAATATGGATGCTAAAGGTATTTCTGATGAGGCCTGTATTAGTCAGCCAAAAGGGGTGCTAATGTGAAATACCAAAAATGGGTTGGTCTTTATAAAGGATATTTATTTGGGGTAGAAGTCCACAGATACCAGGCCATAAAGCGTTAAGTTTCTTCTCTCACCACAGTCCATTGTCACGTGTTAGAGCTAGACAGCTGCTGGCGTTTGCCAGGGCTCAGGCTTCTTGGGTTCCTCTCTTCCCGGGGCTGCGTTTCTCTCCGGGCTTAGCTCCTGTTTCCTCCACAAGGTCAGCTGTAGACGGCTTGCTTCTCTTCTCCTGGGGCCTTCTTTCCAACATCAAAACTGCTTCTCAAAAGACTGCTTCTCCTCTGTTCTTTGCCTTGCCTTTTACATTCAATTCCCCACCCACCAGGGGGTGGGGCTCAACGCCCTACAGACTGACATGGCCCAGTCAACGCCCTAATCATAATTCAATCATGCCCAGATTAACAGATCAGATTACAGGCATGATCCAATTATATTTTTGGAATTCATAATTACATCAAATTCCCCAACGGTTACAAGGCCTTAAAAGAAAATCATGAAAGTGTTATTGGAAACTGGAGGAAAGGTGATCCTTGTTTTAAAGGAGCAGAGAACTTGGCCAAATTGAGTTCTGATGTTGAATGGAAGGCAGAATTTGAAAGTGATGAGCTTGGATATTTAGCTGAGATTTCCAAGCTAAGCGTGGAAACTGCAGCCTAGTTTCTCCTTGCAGCTTCTAGTAAAATATGAGAGGAAAGGTATAAGCTGAGAACTGAACTCCTGGGCACAAAGAATCCAGACATTGATGGAGTGGAAAATTCTGAGTTTCTGGAAAGCAAGTTTCCAGAGAATAGTGCTCCATGTAAGGACATAACTGAACATGGGTCCAGTCAGCCATTTCAGTGCAAGTCAGGATTGGAAATGTGTTTATCCAGGAAGGATCTATGGAAAGTTCTTTTATATGATGGTTTGGACCCCTGTGTACTCCACACAAAACCGACAAGCTTTTTGCGAGATCTGTGAAAAGGGAACCACTGCCATTTTGGATGACAAAGGAACAGATTGAAGGAAAAATCACTTCAAGGCCAGGGCCATGGAAGCTGAGGTCTGGACCAAAGACATCCTCCCGGGCCAAGGGAGCAGACCCACCCACGTGTGTGGAAAGGGTGGATCTACCCCAGCACCTGGAAAGGGAAGCCCTTTCACCCCATTGTTCAGGAAGAGTGCTACCACCCCAGTTTTCTCAGATGTCCCTGGGATTGTGGAGAGTCTGACCACCATCCCAATGCTTGAGGAGGGGGGACCCTGTGCCCCAGGGATTGTGGAGGGCTTGGCAACTGTTCCGATAATTTGAGGTAGTTGGAGCCTTCACCCTAGTGTGCAGGGAGAGCATGGCCACTGTACAAGCACGGGGATGGGTTGAGGCTGCCACTCCATCAGGCCCAGTCAACAAAACATCCTTCCAAAGATGACTCTCAGACCTTGAAATCTAATGGAATATGCCCCGCAGTGTTTCAAAATTGTTTGGGACCCATGACTCCTGTTTTCCTTCTAATTTCTTCCTATGGGAATAAGAATGTTTATCTTATGGCTGTCCCTTCTTTGAATATATTGGAAGCAGATAACTTGTTTTCTAGGTTTCACAAGTCCATGTACAGAGGGGAATTGTGCCCAGGATAGACTATACTTATAACAGATTTTGATGAGACTTTGTACTTAGCATTGTTACTGAAATAACTTAAGGCTTTTGGGCTGTTGTGATGGAATGAATGTATTTTATATGTGGAAGGACATGTCTTTTTGGGGTCCAGAGGGTGGAGAGTGGTGGTTTGAAGCTGTATGTTACCCTAGAAAAACTTGTTCTTAAAGTTAATCTGTTCCTGTGTGTGTGAACCTATTGTAATTAGGACCTTTTGATGAGGTTACATCAGTTAAAGTGTGACCCACCTTACTCAGGATGGTTCTTAACCCTGTTACTGGGTACTTTAAAAATGGAAGCAAGACAAAGAAATAAAAGCCATGGGAGCAAGAAGCTGAAATCAACAAAACCTGAAAGAGAAGGGAGAAACCAGCCGATGCTGCTCTGTGCCTTGCCATGTGACAGGGGAACCAAGGATCGCCAGCAGTTGGTCTTTAGGAAGAAAGCATCACCTTGATGATAACTTGATTGGGACATTTTCTTGGCCTCAAAACTGTTAACTAATAAATTCCCATTGTTCAAGCTGAACAGTTTCATGATATTTGCTTAGAGCAGTCTAGGAAACTAAAATATCCAGTGATAACAAAAAAAGCAGGAAGCCAGGCTGTGAGGTGCATTATTGCCTTATGGCTAAGGAGCTGCAAATGGTTATGGCAGAGATAGCTTCTCCTTTTCATAAAAAGAGCAAGGGAAAAACTCATTCTTTTCATACAATGTTGTTTTTTTTCATATAAATGTTGAATTTTTAGTATGGTGGAGAAATATTGTGATAGATGTAATTCTGGATTGAGAAAATTGCTAAGCTTGTTCAGGTAAAATTGTCAAAGAATGGATTAGCAGCTCGTCCTTGTTCTAGAAGTAAAAACAAATATTGGAGAAGTCATCCCATATGCATGATTACTAAATTCTGGATAGCAAAACTACTGCAAGAGGCATAAAATTTAGATTAATGAATAGCTGAGTAAATGTTCCACCTTAAGTATGGATTTGATTTGTAAATCACATTAATAATTTGTAACCAATGGCAGGTTTGTTGGTATCAAAATTAACCCTGTCTAATATTTTTGCATATTTATATATAAATATATGCCAAACGTACCTTATTTCATTTGCGTTGTATAATGAAAAGCTGTGAGTCTGTTATATTTTGGAAATCAAACTGCATTTTAAGTCTATTGTGGGGAGCTAGATGTACAAAGGCTAATATTTATTTAGTGATTACTATATGCCAGGCACTGTGCTAAGTACTTTGCATGAATTTTCTCATTTTAATCCTCATAGCAACCCTATGATTTAGGTATTATAATAATCTCTATTTGATACATGAGAAATTTACCTTAAAATGTTTAATAATTTACTATAAGTGATTAGTGATAGAGTTTAGATTTAAACTCAAGGAGATTGATACTCTCGAGTCCTTGCTTCAAAGGTAAATGGTGATTTGGCACAGTTGTCACATAGATAAACTCTAGGCTTGCCATGGTTCAACTGTTCCAACTAGATAGTTGGGTATCCCTAACTACCCAATCTCCCCTTTAAGATGAACGCCCGTGAGGTCAGGCTTTGTAAATTTTCCATCTCTGTATTTTGAACTACAGTTAGCTTGGTTATAGGAGACATCCAGGAACTTTTTGTTGAGTAAATGAATAAGGCATCTATAAATGTTAATGAGCATTGTAGTGTTGTTTTGTATTTTGCCATATGCAAGGAGGTAAAAATCACATCACTGTAGTTATCATTATAATTCAAAAACACACTTAGTCAATTTAGAGTTTTCTATGCCTTTCTCATACATTACAGCTGCATTTGGGGGTGGGTTAAAGACCCTTACCAGGTAAAATGGATCCAGGGTGCAATTCCCTGACCCCATCTCAAGACTAAGGCATCCTTTTCCCTAGTGGTCAGGAATGTTTACTGACAAATCATACCTGCATTCCACCCTGGGATTTAACCTTGGCTGAAGGGAGGTGCCTTGCCCAAGGTTACTAACTTCATTTGGAATACTTCTGAGGGTCTCTCCCACTTACAGATCTTCCTGTAAGATTGGCTGGCACCTCTATTGTCACTGCCTTGAACTTCAACTCCCTTTGTCCAACCTGCTTCATTTACTCTTGTACAGGTATTCCAAATTCACACCCCCACCAAAAAACAAAAGCAAAAATAAACACAAACAAACAAAAAACCCTCCTGCATACAATTCATTTTCAGGGAAACTGACCTAAGGCAGTAGGTGTCAGGAGTGGTCCTAAAAAGCAGACTCAAAATGGGATTTGTCAGCTGAACACCTGCTGGCTGCCTAGCAATGAGGGCTCAGTCATAGTTGGTAGATGGAATGCCGATAGCCCCTGGCATACTGTAGTTGTGCAAATGTTACAATTTTCCCAAGTCGTGATAAAAGTGGAAAGAATGCATTGGATGGTAACATTTCTCAGGTATTTGAGAGGTCAAGGGAAGTCTTAATCATAAGGACTGTGGAATCAGATAGTTGTTTGTGACAGTTTCAAGCTTTTTGTGGATCCCAGAAAAGATCAAGTTCTTGAAGCTAATCCATTCCTTTGGGTGTGGAACCTTTTGATTAGATTGAGTTGGTGGACCTTTGATTGGATGACTTCAGTGAGGCACGACCCAGGGTGGGTCTTCGTCCTCTTGCTGGAGTCCTTTATATGGTTTTTTTTTTTTCTTTTTTTCTTTTAAATTTATCTTAGTGTTTTCTTTTTTGGGAGTCCTTTATAAAGGACTATAAGCAGAGACATACAGAGAACAAGACACAGAGACAGAGAGAAGGAACACAGGAGCGCAGAGAGGAACCTGGGAGAGAGGAAGTCACAGACAGAGTGGTCAGAAGTTAAAGCAATGAGACCCAGAAGACAATTTTTTGCCTCCATGTGCCTTGCCATGTGGCAGGAGTCCAGGATCATCAGCAGCCAATCTTTGGTGAGACAGCATCTCTGATGATGCCTTGATTTGGACATTTTCACAGCCTCAGTACTGCAAGTTTTATCCTAATAAATTCCCATTATAAAAGTCAACCCATTTCTGGTATATTGCTCCCAGCAGCTTTTAGCAAACTAAAACACTTTTGTTGGGTGTTATGGATGCATTACAGATATCTGAGAATGATTAACCACCAATTGAAGGTAAAGAATGAAACTCAGAAGGCCTCCTTGGGCTTCATATAATGAGACTTTCATTTCTTGCAACCAGAAGAGAGCAAAACCTGATAAGAGGAGCAGGACTTCATTATAGTGCTGCAGAGTTTTAGGGAAGGTTGACTTCTCAGTCCTTCCAAGTGTGCTATGTTAAGGTCAGGGCCCTGAATAGGAAGGAATGAAACACTGAGATTTGGAATGAGCACACATGGGTCAACACACTAACAAACCTGGGTACCCAGACCCCCTAAAATTTTGATCCTAGGATTGGCCTTCTTATCCTTGTTAGAGACTCCCTTCTTGCTTGAAGACATTTCAGAAGCTTCTACCCTGCAAGACAACAGTCACTCTACCTTCCTTAGGATTCTCTCCCATCTCCTCTCCTGGCCACCAAATTAATAATGAGGGTCAAGCTACAATATAATCTAGCCGGGGAAGTGTTAGTCTTGCTAAGGAAGAAAGGAAACTATATGATGAAGTTACTTGATGGTCTAACCAATATGTACCTACAGGAGCTCTGAGCTGTCTCAGCTCTTGTTTTTGTTTATTTGTTTGCTTGCTTTTTTTAACCACATGAATTTTTCCTTAGGAGATCACTGGGCCTTTATGACAGGGCTCCATCTACTTCTTCTCATTTCCCTTCTGTCCTCTTCTTTCACCTTGTACAGGGAGAAGTTTTCAACTCTTGAGGGATGACACTGATAGAAGAATTCACCTCTCAGACCCTCAGATGGACTAAAATCAGGAGTCTCTCCACTCCTTTAAGGAGGTAGGCTTTGGAAATGGAAGAGAGATGGGTGGTGTTCGGCCCCCTTGCTTTTGGTCTGGCTGCAGCCCTCCCTTGAAGCAATGAACAAAGAAAGGCTCAGCTGATTGGATTGGGCAAAGGGTAAAATGTGGGGGAAAGAAATAAATATCCCTGAATTATCAGTTAATATATTTCAAAATAAAAACTCTATATTTACCACCCTATTTTAGTTTGATTTCTAGTTACCCTTCAAAATTCTATTAAGGCAGAGAGCAGGTGTAGCTCAGTGGTTGAGCACCTGCTTCCCATATACAGGATCCCGGGTTCAATCCCTGATACCTCTATGGCCCTTTTTAAAATAAAAAAATTTAAATCAGGATCTAATACACTGCTCTGTGCTAAATAATCACATATTTTTATTTCTGTTCTTAATGTCATTGTTAACTATAACCAGATACACAAGATAGTAAAATGCAGAATTTGCACTATTGACATTAGATTCTTGACACTCAACATTGACCACATCATCCTTAGTTATGGGGATTTGCAGTACTGTCTCTCCTCACAGATGAATGATTTAGTTTTTCATTTGTATTTTGAAATTTATACACACTTTTCTTAATACCCATAAAAATCTATTTATATTGTTCACACCTTTCAGATAATTCAATGTAGTCAACACTTGTAAGAAAATATCTCAGTTCCTTGATACTTACCGAGATTTCATGAATAAAGTTGGTATTATGAATGAAAGTGTTACCAAGGAGAGGAAGCAATTCATATCCTGGATTCAAGCACACCTTTTCTCTTTCCCATCTGTCTCTGAGATGAGTAAGGAAAATGCCAAAGGGATTCGAGGTAACAACTGTTTGGCTTCCTCACTGGAAGGGAATCACCGTGTTCAATCTTGGTAATTGTAAAAGAAATGCTGTAAAGCTAACAACTATGTACCATGTTATGACTCTTAAATTGTCAAAGATAAATACAACAGTGATTCTTATGGGTTCAGGACATGGGCACTCTTACATTCAGCTGATGGAACTGTAAACTGGCCCATTGTTTCAGAAGGGCAATTTGATAATTTGGGACCATTTATCCCTTTGACTTAGGAATTTCCCTTTGACTTAATGTCATATTCAGGGATTTACTCTAAGGGAATAATCAGAGATGAGGCAAAGATTTGTGTACAAGGATGCTTATTGAATATTTATTTACAACACTGAAAAATTAGAACTAGCTCAAATGACTAGCAATAGAGGGCTAGTCAAACAAATGATGTCAAACCTAAGCTATGGAATCGTATGTATCAATTCAAATTTTTGAACATTATTTAATGACATAAAATGTACTTATGATATTAAGTGAAAAGTACTGCATTTAAAGAATATTCCCAATTTTTTTTTTTTTAAAAAAAGGAATGACATTTATAGATTTAAAAAATTCTGGGAGGAAAAGACACCAAAGTGTTAATGGTTTTCTGGTGGCAGTAGAGTTAATGGTAGTTTTAATTTTTCCTTTATAATTTCTAGACTTTCAAATTTTTTCACAGTGGTTATGAATTACTTGTAATTTTCAAGGAACAATAGTACTTTTCTCATACAAGTGTTGTCTTTTGTGATAACATTGGTGCTTTTACATGGTGAGGAACAAAATATTCCATGTGCACATACTGTGCAATGGTGAACATATCTTGGGCTCATTTTTGCTAAATACCCCACCATTCTCTCTTCTGCACCCAGAGTCCCAGTCCTGGATATCTTTGGCATGAATGTATTGTGGGTACAGTATAAATTTCAACCTCTTCATTTGCAGAGTGCCAACTGGAAGCGGTCCTTTATGTAACTCCTTGATGATTATTTACTAAAACACTTCATTCATGACTAAGCATAATTTGAAAGCTTCCTTCTCTTCTCAAAAGGCAGTAAACATGTTAAGCTCTAAGCAAAACAAAGAATTATGTGGTCCATAGCCTTTCCATAGCCATAACCTTTCTCAACTGTTGTGGCATGAATTTTGACTCACACCCTGGGATATTTATGAGAAAGGAATATGAGCATCACCTGGGTGGGAAAAGAATGTCCACAACAATAGCAAGTTCGTGGTTTCTATATCTACTGAATTTGAAAAGGAAGACTCAGTTATTGTGAATGGAATCCCATCCAGATGCAAGGTTGCAATGTTTAATATTTCTGCAAGATTTTTTTTCTTCAACTTGCTCTATATCACCCTTTCATTTTAGCCCACTCTTTTCAAGTTTTCTCACAGCACAAAGCATGATGCAGAAAATAAGTGAGACAGTTAAAATGCTGTAAAATTTCCGTATGCTTTCTAGAAATACAGGCAAAGAATTTTTTTCTTTGTCTCCCTCCCTCCTTCCCTCCCTCCCTTCCCTATCCCTCCTTCCCTCCCTTCCTTCCTTCCCTCCTTTTCTTCTCCTTTTGCTTCCTGATTTGGCTTTTTTACATAAAACCTGATCCTGCTTGTTCCTTTGGAGGCAAGAATATATAAAACCTTTAAAAACAGTATTTTAACATGTATAAGAAATAACTGCTGCGATAGGAACTTGATTTTCTGTATAAGATAGCATCATTGTTTGTGGTTTATCTTGCAGTGTGTCATTTTGCTTGGACAAGGATAGTCACAAAAAAAGGGTGTCTTTTCTAATTTTTAGAGACTTTGAGATGCCTTGTGGCTGTTTTTGAACAATATACTCACAGTAGATTCAAAACAGGAGAAAGCCTTTTTTCTTGTTTCTTTCAATAATTTTACCAAACATCTGCTAAGAGCTCCCAGGGGTATATTTTGCACAGGACTGAAAAATGACTGCTGGTAATGCTAAGAGCCTGTGACTTTTGGAATACGTAACTCAGCTAATATGCATGACGATTTAATACATCTATGAATGGATGTTATATGGAGATTTCAGACCAGCTGTTCCCTCCTAAAACAAGCCAGAGGAACAGGGTCT